>JAODXP020000029.1:26928211-26940711 GCA_027497455.2 Sardinella longiceps
ATTGCGTGTGCAAACACACAAACATAAACACACACACATACACACACATGCGCGCACACACACAGACACTCTACACACACACACACACACACACACACACACACACACACACACACACACGTACACACACACACACATCCACACACACACATGCAAACACATACGCATACACACTCACACACACACACACACACACACACACACACACACACACACACACAAACATATGGCTCATTGGCTGAATACCAGTTTTCCAAAAGAACAATGAAGTGTAAATGATTCTCTCTCTCTCTCGCTCTCTCTTTGTCTCTCTCTCTCTCACACACTCTCTCTCTCTCTACTTTTTATACCTGCCATGTCATCTGTTTTCTGTTCAGCCTTTATGCTCTCCTTCTTTCTCCCTCTTTTGTCAGTTTGCAGTAGCACTACAGTTGACTTTTTCATACATTTCTTTCTGGTCAGATAATGTGTAATTACATGTAAAACATCTGGAGTCAGTAAACTCATAGCTCTCAATGTAAAGTGCTGGGGTCCTCTGTTTATTTGGACCCCATATTATGAGTCACGATTTTACTCTAAAAATATTTTTAGTAAAAACAAAAAAGGGGAGATAGTGTCCCAAGCCCTTTCCCCTCTACACTACAGATGGCAAGACATTTTATCTGTCGCAAAGTTAAGAAAGGCCAACACTTTCCGCAAATCCGTCAATTTTCTTTGGAACACCCCCTCCCACACACACACACACACACACACACACACACACACACACACACACACACACACACTTCCCATGCTCTGTTAGCACTGGCTGCCCTTGCTACTCAGTCACCAAATTGTCTCTCCCTCTCTCTCTCTCTCAGGTGTAATGCTCAGGAGTATTCTCTCTCTCTCTCTCTCTCTCTCTCTCTCTCTCTCTCTCTCTCTCTCTCTCTCTCTCTCTAGATGTAGTATTGTCTCTCTCTCTCTCTCTCTCTCTCTCTCAGATGTAAAGGGCAATTGGGAAACACTGTCTCGTTACCACGGTATCTATTTGTTTATTGGTCACGGCTGAAGTATCGGAGAGGAGCATGTTAAAAGTTATAATCACACGCCTGTGCATACCATTACATTTACATTGCTTACAGTTCACTCATTTAATTTGTTTCACATATAATATGAACCACAGTTTGCAAAAACAAGAGATATTTTGTCTACAAACGTACGTTTCCCATGTAACTCGCTGCTTCAGTGTACTGTCAATCAGTGGAATCTTCCATTCTCATTGGTTACTCGCTTACTCGCATCGCTGAAAGTTAAAATAATTTTATCTCCGTACCCGCCCACATCACATCGCCAGTAGCTACTCGCCTATCTTTTTACTCGCATCGCTCAAACTCATTGACAATACGTTGTCCCTCCTAGCTTAGTGACGAGCGAGTAATGATGTATGTGTACGCGGCTTAATAGGAGTATTGTCTCTCTCTCTCTCTCTCTCTCTCTCTCTCTCTCTCTCTCTCTCTCACTCACTCTCTCTCTCTCCCTCTCTCTGTCTCTCTCAGGTGTAATGTTCAGGAGTATTGTCTCTCCTTCTCTCTCTCAGGTGTAATGTTCAGGAGTATTGTCTCTCTCTCTCTATCTCTCTCTCTGTCTCTCTCCTTCTCTCTCTCAGGTGTAATATTCATGGGTATTGTCTCTCCTTCTCTCTCTATCTCAGGTGTAATGTTCAGGAGTACGTGTGGAACAAAGGCACGCGCTGTGAGGCCATCATCACTGACTTCCAGGTCCTGTGTCTACTGGTGGGCGGAGCCTCACTCACTGGCCTCCTCCTCTTTATGATCATCGTCTTCTTCGCCAAACGCCTCCACGTGCTGAGGCAGGAGAACACACGCCTCCGCCGCCGCAGGTACACACACATACACACACACACACATCCACATCCATATCCACATCCGCATTTACACCATATCTCTTCATGTGCTGAGGCAGGAGAACACACGCCTCTCTCGCCGCAGGTACACACACACACACACACACACACATACAAATCCTTTACACATATACATACACACGCACACACACACACACACACACACACACACACACACACACACACACACAATACACTTTTCCTTCACTGTGTTAATGTGCCCTCTCAGTATCTTCTTCTCAGGTGTCTATGACTGTGTCCTTACAGTAATCTCTCTTCCTCTCTCCCTCCCTCTCTCTTTCTTTCTCTCTGTCTCTCTCTCTATCTCTCTTTCTCTCTCTCTCTCTCTCTCTCTCTCTCTCTCTCAGTAAATACCGGCCCCAGTCGGAGCATCATGATAACTTCTCAGTGTCCACCATCGCTGAGGGCTCTCAGGCAAATGTAAGGAATGTGTGTGACTCCCCGTCTAAACTGTCCCATGCTCGCCATCTGGCTTACTATGATAACGTTGTGTGTCAGGTAACAATCCTCTCCTCTCCTCTACTTTTCTCCTCACACACTTGCTCTGTCTCTATCTCTTTCACTCCTCTTTTTTTCTTGTTCTCGTACTCCTTTCTTTCTTCTTCTTCTTTTTCTCATCTTTCTGTCTTCTTCTTTCTCTCTCTCTCTCTCTGTCCTTCCATTTCCTTCTTTATTATGCTTACTGTAATCTGTCTATATCACACCCCCCCTCTTCCTCTTGTCTTTCCCTCTCTTGTCTTGTGTTTATTCCTCTCTCTCTAACTTTTCTCTTTCTCTCTCTCTCTCATCCATACCTTCAAGGTATAATCCGGCATGAATCAACACCTAGCCCTGCTGTTTTATACTGCTAAGCGCTACTGAAAGCTACCTCAATGATAAAATTTTGTGCATCGTAGACTGAGTTAACTGAATGAGGCATGTCAAAAACGAAACTTAATCGATTTGCTTTCGTTTTGAAATGCCCCATTATCTTAACGTTAGCTGCCGCTTCGCTATCTCAGTCTGCCTTGCATGAAATCCAATGATTGAGGTGGCTATCAATAGCGCTTGGCACTATAAAACAGTAGGACTACGTGTTGATTCACGCCGGCTTTCTCCTTTCATACAAACCTTTCTTATCTTTCATATCTGCTGTCTGTTCCTCTTCACTCATCTTTTTTCTTTTTCTCCTTCCTCTCATTCCCACTTCTACCTCTAGTTTCTTCTTCTCATCCCCCCATCTTGTCCTAACGCCACTTCTTCTCTTCTATTTCATCTTCTTCTTTCATCTACTCTGTTCTTTCCTGGCTTCTTCTGTCTACTCTCTCTTCTTTTCTTTCTGCATGGGACTGAAAGGCAGGACTGACACAAGTTGTTTTATCGCTGACTGTCCCTGGCTACTCCTCTCACTTCCTCTCTCTTTCTCTATCCTTTCATCTTAAGAGTGAGAGAGAGAGAGAGAGAGGTTGTACTTGTCTTGATTAGTGCATAAAGCTTCGCCTGCAGTGCATATACAAATGCAGTGCTAAACCAGTGAACTAATATTTTCCCAAATGCAAGTTGTTATAGCATAATAACCGTCATCTGTATATGGTTATTAAATAGCTTGTTCACATCAATAAAAAGTTAATTGGAAAGGACAAACTTAATTCAAACAAACTTAATTCAAACAAACTTAATTCCAACTCCAATTCTAACTAATTAACTATTCTGTGAAATACCGTTTGATTTCTTAAACTATTGTTTCATACTGTTCAATTACTGGTAACTCTTAGCTATTAACAGTTAATCAACTACTTATTGGTGCTAATAAGCTATTTAATAACCATAAAGTTATAGAGTGCTACCCAGAATTGAATCTCAGTCATTTGGCTGACTGTGATAACACCAAGCTCTGGAGATGATCTAACTCTAACCCTGACATCTGGAAAATTATGACCGACCACAGCCAGATTAGGGCCAAATCTGTCTCAGAATCCTGGACTTTCTGATCTTTAAAGGCCGGTACAGACCAAAGATTCATTCACGACAAGACTGGCTGCAACATTCTATAAATGAGCAAGGTTGAATCTGTTGAATCTTGTTGAATCTTTAGCGATGGCTTGAAACTGCTTGCAATGACATGCAATGTTAGATTCATACCGCCGCCACTTCTCTCTAAAAAAAGTCTTGTGTCGTCTCAGAACTTTGGTCTTACATGTACATGTAATTGGCCTTAAAGGAAAAGTTTGGTGTGAGTGGAATGCAAGAATTTTGAACAACATAGACCAAATGTGAATGCAAAAGCAAACAAGCACTTTGCGTTGAGTCAATGGAACCTGTAATCTTACTGTCGATTTCGTATGTTGTAGGTTCCATTGACTCAATGTAAAGGGCTCGTTCGCATTGGAATGTTGTTCCAAATTCTTTCATTCCACTCGCTAGTGCAGTCAGCAGGCTTGTGCAACAGGGCTATGCTTAAATTTAACACCGAACTTTTGCTTTAAGAGTTCATTCCTGAGTCCTGACAAAGTGCGGTCACAAGTCATTAGTGGTGGCTGTGGTTTTAGATTGTTTATAGTGAGAATGAGAACTTTGTAGACCACACACAACATGCAGCACTGCACCATGCCCATGTTGTCCACTAGCAAATAGTCTATTTATTCATACCGTAGGCAGTCAAACATAGTCTCCATAGTCTTTTATTAAGAGTTCATAGCATGGCATTTTGTGCAGAAGCACACCCTGAATGCGCTGATTGCTTTGTAAATGAGGCCTAACTGTCTCCTTACTATCTTTTCAAATGTTTGTGGAGAACTCAAGACAAACAGAAAACTTTCCAAACATTTGTGAAGTTTCACCTTTGTGGATTTGTGAATTTAAACATTCCTCAGAACAGACCAATGTTAATGCAGCCGATTTTCCCGGAAGTATCTATAGATCTATTGATGACATCCAACAATTATAGGATTCTGTTAAATTAGTAACACCAGTATATACCATACTACTTCCTGGAAAAATGTCTGGTATGACATTAGCCCATTGTGGGACCTGACTCAGCTGATGTGTGTTTATATGTTTACATTATTCCTTAAGATAAAATGAGTGTGTCTTTACCCTGTCCTCCATCTCCTAGACCAGATGCTGTTGGTTTATTCATAAGACGAATTTGGTCAGAGGTCAACTCAAATGTATGACTCAAGTTGAATCCTTGAAAGTGGAGGGGGGTGGCGGGGTGTAGTGGTTAAGGGGGGGGTCATGAGAAGGGGACTCTTGATCATACACCTTACAGAGGGTAGATGTCAGCCAGCCAGCCAGACAGACAGACAGACTCTCTAAAATGGAGTGTGATCTGGAGAAGAGAAGGTTGTGTCCCATTAGTAGATGAGCGCAGTGAACATCACTGTTCAGATATGCCAGATCAATACACTGGACTCAGAAAGGAAACAAACATTTGAAGACTAGTCATTTTTGCCAAACACTGAAAGTTTGAAAGACGGTTTGAAGTTTTTTTCAAAAGAAGATAATGAGTAATGTCATATGGGCACATTAGGATTTAGCTACTGCTTAGATACTATATTTGATCCCAAGTGGGAAAAGAAGAGAAACACTCAAAAACTGTGTTTGGATTAGGATTAGATGAAGGGGGAGAAACGGCGGGAAAACGGAGACAGATTACAGATAGTGGCTGTATGGCTATGACTTCTCAGAAACAGGGAGTGATGATTGTTTGAGATAAAAGTGAAAGATGAGTGACAGGGAGTAACAGAAACTTGTGATGAAAGTCTTGTGGTACTTTTGAAGGTTGTAACATTCTCCTAAACTTGCACCCCTGCCTTCTGTAGAAAACTACTATGAACAGGTACACCTGGGAGTGTAAGACCAGGGACGAGACATACTGTTCTGAGGTAAGACTGTTTTGATCGCTTAGCGCCCAGGCCATCATCATGGCTCTGCTTAGTAGCTCACCCCCTGCTTGTAGTGTGCGGAATCCTGCTTCTAGCGGCCATCTTGGCTCCACTTAGTAAACTCACTCCCTGCTTGTAGTACACAGAATCCTGCTTCTAGTGGCCATCTTGGCTCCACTTAGTAAACTCACTCCCTGCTTGTAGTACACAGAATCATGCTTCTGGCCGCCATCTTGGCTGTACTTACAGTAGTAAACTCACTCCCTGCTTTTAGTGTGCAGAATTCTGCTTCTGGCCACCATCGTGGCCTTGCTTAGTAAACTCACCCTCTGCCCACAGTCTGTAGAATCCTGCTTCTAGTGGCCATCTTGGCTCTGCTCAGTAAACTCACCTTCTGTCTTTAGTGTGTAGAATCCTGCTTCTAGTGGCTATCTTGGCTCTGCTTAAACTCACCCCCTGCTTGTAGTGCACAAAATCCTGCTTCTGGCGTCCATCTTGGATCTGCCCTGTAAAGTCAATCACTATTTGTAGTGTGCATAATCCTGCTTGTGGGAAATATCTAGGATATGCTCAACAGACTCACCACTCTCTTTAGGGTACTTTCTCTCCTGCTTTTAGTAGTATCCTTGCCACCATCTTGACTCCAACTACAGTAGTGCACTCACCCCTTGCTTGTAGTATGCTAAAGGTTTCTTCTGGGCTACTTTGTTAGTGCAGTTTCCTGCATCTCAAGCACTTCATGTCTAAGCTCTTAGTGCCGTTTTTTTTCCTTTCCCCGGTCGTTTGCTCCAGAAACATTCTTTGGCTTGTGGTCTTTCATATTCTTTGTAGAGTCTTGCATCAGACTATAGTTCATTATACCCTTTTCTTTTTTTTAATTGACCATTATCTTTCTCACCCATGCTCTCTTCTGCAGACACACTCTTTACCCTCTACGGTTTATGAAATGAAAGAATCAATGAAGTCTGATTGTTTGAAGTAGATAATGTAGCGTACTGCAATAATAACACTGAGAACAACAGTGTGTCTGTGTAAACAGGCGATAGAAATCATGGATGTTGCCTTTTATCTCTGTGGCTTCTGTCCTGTCTATTCTAAACCTCTGCTGCTGCATAGTCACCCATAATCTGGCTACATGCATACTCATGCACATCAATTCAATTCAATTCAATTCAATTGAATCACATAAGAAATAGCGTTTATGTATATAAAGCACTGAATATATATATATATGTCATTATTGACAAGCAACAGAATGATTAGACTACAAAGTATATTTCTCAATATATTGGATTATCATTAGCAAATCTGTGAAATCTGAGAATTAACGTAGAATGCATTTTAATACTGTATGTCTGGAAACATTTAGCCTATCTTTGCCAATATATCTGGAAAGTAACTTTGGCTGTAAATATATATAATATATATTTTATAAATAATATACATATGGTAGGCTATCTGTTTCAAAAAGTTTTTCTAGCTACAGCCACTATAGTGTCGACAACCAATCACTTTCTGATTATGTTCGGACGGTCCGATTCCTATCGACCGCCTATCGATCAATGCTCTACAGTGTAGCCTGTCAGGGCCTCCTAACACTCAAACACATGACCCATATTAAGCGTGACCCCAAAGACTGCCCTTTGTGGTTTTAACTGGACCAATCAATATTGCCTCTATAAGCTCAGGCACAGCATTTTAATTACTGTTACATCCATGAAGCAGACACATACATGTGATCAATAAACTAGTAATCATGAGGGGATTGTTTTCTGACTCTGTTTTTGTCCAGCTCTGGTTATGTCGACCTAAACCTTTTGCATCTTGCATTCCACAGCAGACATTGTTATTGTCCATTAGCTCTGGAATACAAACTCCATGGACCTCCATGGCCGTTTTTTTTTTTTTTTTTTTTTTTCACTGGTCTGCAGCTGCCTAATTACTGTATATTAAAGTCTTTATTCTTTGATTATAAATGGTGGCGTCCTGTGCTCATAGGTGACCTCATTTAGAATGTGACGCATGGAATGGTCAGCTACCAATCAATACCATGACTGTCTCACATTTATTTACCGTCAGGCTGTCACTGCACTGTCTCTATAGTATACTTTATTAAGTCTCCAAGTATACTTTATTGTCTTGGAAGTTGTACACTTCAAAAATGAGGTTCCATCAGTGCATCATTGCTCTCATCGGTTAGTGTAGGCTGCCATCTTGCTTTTTGTTCGATATTGTAGCAAATTCTCTAGTCTCATACCTACCAAAATTTCTATGTATTCTCAATGGCCATGGTGTAAGCTGGCCTCTTTTTACAGTGTCCAAACAAACGGATGCCCCACCCTGCTTCATAAGCTCTATTGTGAGCAGAGTGCTTGTGTCTCCCTTGCAAGCTGTGTGAGAGAGAATTAAGCATATTTGCCGATATAGGACTGAAAAGCTGTGCGTGGCATTTGGAAGTGAACACTGACTGTCAGGGTCTGTTTTAGTTTATCTCTCCGGGGGTCAGTTATTGGGTCAGCCGCAGGAAAACGTGACATTTCCAAAACGGAAACCTCCTCAAACCTTTGAACTTTTTAAAGAGGCATCTCTTTCTCTGCCTGCCTCTCTCTCTCTCTCTCCCTCTCTCTCTCTCTCTCTCTCTCTCTCTCTCTCTCTGCTCTGTGGTTTCCTAGTGGCCTCCTAAATGCCACAGATGCTCAAGGTTTTCTCTCACTATTCTCTCCCTCTCTCTTGGCTTCCTGCTGTTGAGAGGAGAGTAAATAGGACCTCAATTTCTAGTGATGATTAAGGCAGGAAACAACATGGCAATAGTTCACATAGTCAAAGACTGTCCTGTGAGCATGTACAAAACTGTCAAAAAATGTATAAAGCTGGATAATGATGGAGAGGGGTCTGTAATGTAGTGTGTGCTTTTGTCACACACACGCACACACAAACACACACACACACATTGGGGTAGGTATGTGCATGTACATTTCTGTGGGTGTTTAAAATGTGTAAAAAAGTGCATGGGTGTGTGTTTATATGTAGTGTGTATTGTGTGTGTGTGTGTGTGTGTGTGTGTGTGTGTGTGTGTGTGTGTGTGCATGCGCATATTGTATGTGGTGATATGCAGCTGTGTGTGTGTAACAAAGGTAACATTGTGGAATGGTGTGTGTGTGTGTCTGTGTGTGTGTATATGTCTGTGTGTGTGTGTATGTGTGTTCCTTTGCAGGAGGATCCTGTGAAGGAAGAGGAGCCACTGAAGTCTCCGTCGCTGGTGGAGCCGGAGAAGTCGTTGAAGTCATCTCCGTCTAAAGAGGACGAGCCGCTGACCATCCAGAACTCCGTCACCCCCACGCACGAGAACAGCAAGCCCCTCAGCATGTCACCCTCTGACGACAAGGACGAGGCCGCTGAGGTAAACTCACTGGACAACGATACAGTGTAGCCCCGCAAACCTCCACAAGGGGGCACTCCAAAGCACCAAACACCCAGCAGCATTCATTCTACCAACAGCCTATCAGCTAAAAGCACTGCTATACAATCCACCAATCACTGGGTGCAGCTAAAGGTGCTGTACTAACTACCAATCAACAGCCAGCAGTGTTAGAAGTAATACCATACAACAACCAATCAAAAATATACCCAAACTTCAACAAGCAAATAAGTGTCATAGAGAACACTCATTTTTCAGCCAATCAGAACAGGGCTTTACTCCACCACCAGCCTGTCTGCAAACAGTGGTGCTAAAGTCAGCAGACAGCCATCACACAACAGCATTCAGCTAGCATTTAGCATTATCATCATCAGAGCCAAATAACTGCCATGCTGCAATACCAATTCTCATCACATGGTGGCGCTATGCTGAGGTGTCTTTCACACACTGGACCCAACACAGAGCACCTCCCCCTCCTGCACGTCCTCCCTTTACACCTGTTTCATGTCGTCACGCTGAGTCATGCTACTCTATGTCAACGCTAAGTCATGCTAAGTCAAGCTATGCTACGCAATGTCACTGCTGTCTGACTGACCTCTGACCTTTTGACCTTTTGACCTCTGAGAAGTAGCTTTTCCCCTCCCCTTTTCAGCCTTACTCCTCTGTGCATGCAATGCTGTTACTTACTGTACAAAACTGTTGAGGATTTATGGAGAAAAGAGAAAAGAAAAAAGAAGGAAAAAAAAACATAGATACAGTAAATCTGTTGTTACCGTACACAGAGTTTTGATGTTTGTAAGACTAATTTTGTGAGTCTGTATTGATATTAATATTAAAATATATAATGCTTGGATTGATATAGTCCACTTACATAGGCAGTATTAATCAATCAATTCAGTGTCTTGGTTTTGATTAATGTGGTCTAATCATTTGATGTAATGCATTTTTTTTTCTTTTGTACTCTTTTTTTGAGAAAACACAGAATACAGTTAATAAAAAACAAGATTTGTTTGAAAATCCCCTTTTTCCTCGCGTGTTCCTAATATGCACCCATCACTACCCTAGTGTCCATATCCCTCTCTCTCTCTCTCTCTCTCTCTCTCTCTCTCTCTCTCTCTCTCTCTCTCTCTATCTCTCTCACTCTATTGTGTTCCTTCTGTTCTCTGCATGCACAGCTTCTATCTAACATTGCTCTCCACCCCGATACTGGTCACCCTTGGCCCAGTTCTGGCCCTGATCTGGTTCTATCCTGTGCCAGATTGGAGCCGGATGTGTGCCAGATCAAACCCCTGATCTGGACTGGGGTTGGGCATCTACCCATTATGGTCTAGACTCACACACTCTCATCCTCTTGCCTATGCTTCTCTTTCGCTTTTGTCATAAGCTTCCAGAGGCAGACTTGTCCACTCATGTTCTAGAGGTCTGTTTCCTAAAACCATAGTTGCTAAGTTACTAAGTAATGTTATAAAGGCTTTATGAATGAATTATAACCCTTTAAGAATATGTTTATGATGCTTTACAAATACTAGGTTAATAGAAAGTTTTAAAAGGTCTTTTCACACAGCTCTGTTCACTAATATTGGAAAGAAACAAAATGGTGGCATCCTTCCCTTTCAAACAATACAAAGCAGAGTGTTGTTTCTTTGGCAGCACAATGCTGCACTAGCTCTTATCTATTTTTAGTCTTTGGATCGAATTTAATGTAAGTTGCTTCAGATAAATGCATATGCTAACACAAAAACATAAACATGGAAACTCTTGTGTACAGTACATACATAATCGATGTCTACTATGCTCCAGAGAAAATGTTCAGGAATAGACTCACATGCTTCACATTCAGTTTTATACACACAGACACATACACACATCCATACATACATACATACAGTATACACAGTACATGCTGTACATATCAGAACAATTATATCATCTTTGTAGTAAATTTAATGGTTATATATCTGCCTACTTTATGTCAGTCATCATTGTGAATACCTCATAGGCCTTAATGAATGAGTTTATAGTTATTTTCTTTTTAAATAGAAACTTTAAGTAAAGTGTTCCCAAGAACGTTATATATTAGTTGATTGTAAACTGGCAGTCCCTGTTACACACATACAAGCACATGTGCATAGCAGACCATCACTATTCATGAGATTTGTTTGGGGTTGGGGAGGACAATGGGATTCATTGATGCATTAAAAAGAGCTGAAATGATGCCCACAGCTTTAGGACCATGGATAGCTCCTCACCTGAGGCTGCTGTTGTGGTAAGCCCTTTAGGTGAAGAGCCTGGAGTCTGTTTCCCAAAAGCATAGTTGCTAACTAAGTTAGCAGCTATGTTAGTTGCAATGCAATCTCCCATTGACAACTAACTAAGTTGCTAACTGGTTAGCAACAATGCTTTTGGGAAATGTACCCCATCGGCTTCAGCACCATGGACAGGGCTACACCTGAGGCTGCTGTTGTAATCACACATACAGTAAGCCCACTACTGTAGGTGTACAGCTCAATAAAATAGCACCGTTTAAAGAGCTTACAAACTATAAATCCTCTTAGGAGGAGTTTCACCTCTGGATTAGCTTCTTAACTGCAGATTAATTTGCCAAGTTTGGGCCACTAAACAGTGCACTAGGACTACCCATTCTGCTGTAGATCCAGCTGTGCAGCACTAGATTTGTAATTCATCAGCTCAAGCTTGCTATTTATTGCATTTCTATCCCTGGAAATTTGACTGATTTGAGCTTCTCATAACATCATCATCATCAGGCGCCACTAGACTATACATTCAGTATAGATAGATAATGCCACATATTGTCTGTGTGACAAAGACAAGACTCAGTCTCAAACATTTACTGTGTGTGCCGTACACTGACTGTGTGTACAAGCACTTCTGTATCCCAAATCTGAGGCTTACACTGGTTGTGACCATTCTGTCACCGCTTCTCTGCAAATTCAACAACACAATAGCGCTCAGGGTTAGGAACTGCAGTCACAGTCACAAGATAATCCCATATTACATTAAAAGTTCTGCTTATTGGTGAATGGTGAATAAGCAGCCCATCTAGTGTGTTTATGTAAGCAAGAAGTGAATGATTTGAAGTAATAAAAATTTTACAAATACACACACACACACACACACACACACACACACACACACACACACACACACACACCTTTCTCACAAAGCCGAGTCACATTGGGATCGGAACCTCATGCATTCTCTGCTGAAAAGGTGAGTGTTCTATAATATAATACATGTAAACACATCCATAACACATCATCATGTCTGG
>JAODXP020000029.1:26963211-27000711 GCA_027497455.2 Sardinella longiceps
CATACCCTCAGAAACTGCTCCAGAAACTACTATCACTATTACCCCACATGGGCAACAGTCTGTGTGTGTGTGTGTGTGTGTGTGTGTGTGTGTGTGTGTGTGTGTGTACAGTATGTGTGTTCATGTATGCAACAGTCTGTGTATGCATGTGGGCGGATGTGTGTGTGGGAGTTTGTGTGTTGGTCAGCATGACTTGAACATCTGTATTTGTAATTATAGAACACCATTTTCTCACAAAACATTTATTTTATGAAATAATTTTCACACAGGCCAGTTTAAAGCAAAAATAAAGTTGTATAAGGCTGCATAAATCTAAATGCTCATCAACTTTACTATTTAAGTTAACCCCTCCACCCCCACCCAACACACACACCCAACACACACACACACACACACACACACACACACACACACACACACACACACACAGGCATACAACATTCATCATCATCATCCTTGCATTATTTTTACACTTTATGGGTTTGCACTTTTTGGGCTATGTCTATGGTGGCACCAGAGCTGGGCCCAAATACATCAAGTATTTCAAATTACAAATACAAGCTCATCAATTGTAACAAAATAAAATACAAAACTACAACCGAATTCCAAAAAAGTTGGGACACTTTACAAATTGTGAATAAAAACAGAATGCAGTGATGTGGAAGTTTCAAATTTCAATATTTTACTCAGAATACAGCATCGATGACATATCAAATGTTGAAACTGAGTAAGTGTATCATTTTAAGGGGAAAATAAGTTGATTTTCAATTTTATGGCATCTACACATCCCAAAATAGTTGGGACAAGGCCACATTTACCACTGTGTGGCATCCCCTCTTCCTTTTAAAACAGTCTGCAAACGTCTGGGGACTGTGGAGAGAAGTTGTGGAGAGAATGTTGTCCCATTCTTGTCTAATACAGGCTTCTAGTTGCTCAACAGTCTTAGGTCTTCTTTGTTATGTATTCCTATGTATGATGCACCAAAAGTTTTCTATGGTTTCCGGCCTTGACCCTTATGCACAGAGATTGTTCCAGATTCTCTGAATCTTTGGATGATGATATGCACTGCAGATGATTATACCTTCAAACTCTTTGCAATTTTTGTCTGAGAAACACCTTTGTGATCTCGGACCACTACTTTTTGCCACAGCATTTGGGGAACTGGTGATCCTCTGCCCATCTTGACTTCTGAGAGTCAATGCCACTCTCAGAGGCTCTTTTTATACCAAATTATGTTGCCAATTGACCAAATAAGTTGCAAATGGGTCCTCAAGCTGTCCCTTATCTGAAAAATTGACTTTTCTGGCCTCCATTTGTATTAACAATTTATGCAGTGTCCCAACTTTTTTGGAATTCCGTTGTACGTAATTTGTAATTTGTAAATACAAAAATACATTACAAATACATCGTCATTTAGTGAATATGGCCTAGTCCTAATCCTAAACAAACTATTTTTCTTTGCTTATATTTTTGTGTTGTTGTTGGTAAGGCTCAATGCCTCTTTTCCTATTCCCAAGTTTCTACAATAAAGACATGAATGAGTTTGATGAGTGCGATGAGCTTCTCTTCTAAATGGCCGGTTAGATCATTTTTGGCGACATATTGTACAGGTATGAGGTATGACTCAACTGCTAAGCCTTCTGAATATGCCATGGGCCCAAGTCAATGGCCACTTTACAACTCCATCAACCACATAGGCCTATCATCTCTCTACCTGCACCTACTAGGGTATCTGTTGTCAATTTGTCGCTGTCTATTATTATTACTTGAATCTGTGAGATGTGTCATCAGTGTGAGACACCAATTGTATTGTATTTCAAACTAGTGCCTAGAATATGTTGTTACAAAACCATTTTTTCCCTTTTAACAAAATACAAACAGTAAAATCCGAATTTTGTAATTAAACACAAATTTTAATTACACATTTAATTGAAATAATGCCCACGTCTGGGTGGTGTGACACAATAAACTAAACAACAAAAAAAGTAAATCACTTTTTGAACATTTTTATGCCAACTCTTGCTCCTCAAGCCCACTGTGTCAGACAACCAGTGCTAACAGTACCAGAGCCAGGAGAGAGAGCCCACTGGATACTTGGCACCGTCTGGAGCTGGAGACCTCGGGCCTGGAGGGAGGTAGGGTATGGGACTGGTTCCTATGACAGAAAACAAACACGTTTTGGAGACCTCAAACATTGATTATGAATGTAATATAAAAATGTGGTGGAGCAGGATTGTGCAAAATTCAGAATTGAATCGTGAGTGATTTGTGAATTTCAATTCAATTCGAGTAGAAGTTGCATGCCTCTTCAGCTGAGGTGGATTTGGCCATGCTGTACTCAACTGTTTTTGTCTGCACATTAAAGGGGTGGTTCAGAATTTTCGATGTTAAACCTCATTTCCAAGTAAGCCTGAGTGATATCTGTCATTGGAGACCGTTTTCAACTCATTTCATCCAGTCCTTCTATCAGCTGAGTTCGCTGGTGCTAGGCTAACGCAAGTGAGTGGACAGTGCTAGCCTGGCAATAAAAACAGTCTTACCCACTCTGCAGTCTCCTTTGGGGCAAATACATTAATATACAAGGTCATCGGTGTTGATTAAAAAAACATCGTAAAAGAAAAACTACCCTTGAATCGCCATGATAACATTACATTTTGAGGGACTACTTTCTCAGCAGCAGCGGAATATTACCTTGCTCAGGTTAGTTGTTTGACTAATATGACGATAGACAGAGCTAACGTTAGTGGGATAAGGCAAAACAGGCTAGGTAGCCGAGGTAATATCAATTCGCTGCCTTGCACACCTTGCGACAAACAGGGAACAATGTAGGCAAAATATAACACTTTTCAAGGGTAGTTGTACTTCAGAGTTGATTGTATCAGCTTGCAAGCGCGTCATTTTAGCCGGGGACGCCGGGGATATGTCCCAGGGACTTTTTGTCATGAACGATTTTGTCCCCATCACTATTGACAATTTAAAATAACATGTCATTAACAGAAAATCTCTAACCATGGTACGTAAATGCCAGGGCTACGATATCCACGCGAATAGCCTACAAGGAAAGTTGTCTGCTTGCGCAATTAATAACGTTGGATCAGCAGCGCTCATATAGAATTCCTCCACTGCCAGAGAATTTTAAAAAATAAAGCCAATCTCACTTAAGGCAAAAAAAAAAAAAAAGATCAGGCAAGGTCTAAACAACAGCTGTGCTCATCTGGACTTGGTGTAAAACAAAGCAGATTTTCCCTAGGCCTATGCGCAAATTCTAACATTTAGCCTAGGCTACTTTGTGGTAGCCTGTCTCAGTGAGTGTAGGACATGTTACATAGGCTACTGTACAAGATCAGACATAGACTACTTCTGCGTGTTCATGTAGGCTAAAGTCTGAATGGAAGACTAGTGACTTTGGTGAAGTTATAGGAAGTTACCGCAAGCTTTTCTTTGATGACGCATCAGCTGGTGAGCGTCTTTTAACCATTCAGCCCGACGTTTGTTGACCAAGAGATTAACGTTTTGTTTGGGACTTAAATTGCTATCAAACTGTGTGGTTACAATCATTTACATTGGAACTAATAGAGCAGTTAGTTCATATGAACCACCGAGTTTGTTTTCGAAACGTTTAATGACTTTTAAAAGCATAACTTTCACAGCGTCATTCTGCATCACTGGCCGGGGCAGCTATTTTTATTTTGAATTAGTCCCGTATATTTTCTGCCTATTATTATTCTTTGGAAAGGTAAAGGCTACATAATAATTTATCCCAGGTAAAAAATAAATATATTTTATTGTACTAAAAATACACTTGAAGACCAGTAAGTACAATGTAAGTATATTGAAATTTTTTTGTGCTAATTAGAAGTGATATTGATATACACTATGAGTACACTAATTTTTAGTATATTTTTTCTTTAGTTCAACTCCAGTGCATTCAAAAGAAGTATACTAATTAGCTCTAATTTAAAAATACATTATCATTGCACTAAAATAGAGAGTACTTTCTCAAAAATACATATAAATAATTTATTAGTGCATTAAATAAAGTGTGCTTTGAATACTCTGAAAAGAAAGGTTTCTTTAGTAAACTTCTATGTGTTATTCTTGAGTTCTTTTTTAATTACACTCATTTAAAAGTATATTATAAACATACTAATTGCAAGTACATTTTTAACCAGTTGTGCTTAAGTATGCATTATTATTAGTAAACTTATGTTTACTTGCACTTAAACCGGTCTTTAATTAAATCCAAAAAAGTATACTAATTAGCTCTAATTTAAAAATACATTATCATTGCACTAACATAGAGAGTACTTTCTCAAAAATACATATAAATAATTTATTAGTGCATTAAATAAAGTGTGCTTTGAATACTCTGAAAAGAAAGGTTTCTTTAGTAAACTTCTATGTGTTATTCTTGAGTTCATTTGTAATTACACTCCTTTAAAAGTATATTATAAACATACTAATTGCAAGTATATTTTTAACCAGTTGTGCTTAAGTATGCATTATTATTAGTAAACTTATGTTTACTTGCACTTAAACCAGTCTTTAATTAAATCCAAAAAAGTATACTAATTAGCTCTAATTTAAAAATACATTATCATTGCACTAATATAGAGAGTACTTTCTCAAAAATACATATAAATAATTTATTAGTGCATTAAATAAAGTGTGCTTTGAATACTCTGAAAAGAAAGGTTTCTTTAGTAAACTTCTATGTGTTATTCTTGAGTTCATTTTTAATTACACTCCTTTAAAAGTATATTATAAACATACTAATTGCAAGTATATTTTTAACCAGTTGTGCTTAAGTATGTATTATTATTAGTAAACTTATGTTTACTTGCACTTAAACCGGTCTTTAATTAAATCAAAAGAAGTGTACTAGTCAAGATATATACATGAGTATTTTGTTAGCATAATATTTCAAAGTATGCTTTGAGTGTTATAAACGTTGATTCACTTTTAATGTATTTCTTTAACCTTCTTAGTTTAATTTAAGTGGATTTAAAAAAAATACAATTTAAGATTAAAATTACAAGGTACATTTTAAAGTATTTGTACTAAAGTGGATATGATTATTAGTACACTATCCTGTGCTATCTTTAGTTTAGTATGCTGAATTAGCCAATTAGTAGGCATATGCAATGTGTCTGAAAGGTTATTTTTAAATGTACTCATAGTGTACTGCAGGTAGAATTGAATAATTATGCTTAAATATATATACAGTATACACAATTTAAGTATTTTAAAAGTAGATAAACTACAATTCATTTGAGAAGTGTAATAACTTTACTTTGCCACTAGGCTATATACTTAAACATGTGTAATGTTTAGGTAGTTGTGAGTACAGTTGTACACATCTAGAATCTAGTCCAGTATTGCAATGTAAATGTTTTTTAAACATCTTTTCAATGCAATGTAAAGGCTATTTCAAGTGATTAACAAGTTTAATGTAGAAGTTTTCAACTAATATGCTAAAAGTACATTTTAGTGAAATTTAAAGGTATGCTAATTAAAAATGTAGCATAATCAACAATACACACTGTAAATAAAATTCTAGGCAATTGATGTTCTTACATAGATTTTCAAATGAATCTTACTCAAAAACATGATTTTTGTCTTACAATGAATTCAACTATAGTAAGTCTTCCTAACGCACTTCTCTCCCTACTTACACGAATTATAAAATCTCTAAAGACTCTATAGGCATGCGCATTAGGACCCGCTCTGGGGTTTCCTTACCCGTAAACAGAGGGCCTCTAACGTAAATTCAAAAGCGAAACTATGAGGGAAACATGCCTGTTCATGCCAGAAGACCACACAGAATTTTCTTGCATTGAACATTTCTGGTGATTTTTTTTCGGTAAGTGGTGTTTCATTGTTTGCAAATGTTGTCTATTCCGTTAATTTGCATGTTTATCATGGAGGCACGGTTTGTGTTGTCAATGTCAACGTTCGCTGGTCAGGTTCGCCATGAAAGAAGTTAACATCAATTTACAGATGGGATTTTAATGCATGGCCATCTTTATAGTGTTCCTAAAATAATGACAAACATCCTGAATTATGTACAAGCGGCGAGTGCATTATGAAGGCGCTTTTGTGGGGAATATGAAATGATAGTAACTTATTAGCTAGCATAGCCTACTGGTAATTGCATTCATGCATGAAAATAATTCTGCCTGCCAGCAAGCCTGCTATAACGTTAACGGTAGTGAGACGTTAACATAAACAAAAGCCATGTGCTGTTTTTAACGTTATCAGTTGCAATGATACATTGGTGCAGCAGACATGAACTTTGTAGTGACATAAACTAGTGATATGGAAAGTGTAATGTATTCTGTTGAATAGTAAAAGTATTTCCAGGTTTTAGCACCACCTGCTGGCTATTTCTGTTATAGCAGAGAAGTCACTTCCTGTATTAGGTCAGGTTTCTCCATGCTTACTTCCTGATCGGCCATTTTGGTAAAATCCTCATGGAGAGTAGAAGCTGTGTTTTTCTTCTGTATCCATCTGTCTGTTTGAGCCTGCCAGAAGCTTTGCTTGTAAGTGGACTTGTTCATTTAAGTTTAAGCATTTGATATTTTCCTATATTGTGTAATTTTGTGCATTTTGAGCACCTTTGTAGGCTGTGTAAGATAAGCAGCTGAATTGTACATGCATATGGTCTCACTCGGTGAAATGTGCGTTATACTTTCAACTTATTTACACAGTAGCTTATATGTTTTATTATGAGAACTTTATGATTTGTATTAAGGCAATTAGACTAAAGGAAAATGTATTTTTGTTTAGTTTCACAGATCCCAGTGATTTGAATGTACTGTGCAAAGACATCCATGAGTAAAGAGAGTTCAATTTTATTCACCGTGTCCGTGGCATATGATTTCAACAATTACTGGCTGTTTAGCTATCTGTTAACTGGGTGCTAGGAACACGCACTTTAGAAGACAGAATAGAAAGCTTACTGTATATCTGGAATTCTAGTCATTTGATCTGCATTGATTTGTAGGCTAAGTTACATATTGAAACAATTAATTAAAAAATGAGTAATTTTACAAAAAATGTTATAAAACACACACCAGTTTAAAACCCTGTGTTTGTTTTCTTTAATGGCAACAATTGTCTAATTTAAGCCTCAAGTCATGGTAACAGACTTTACCAGATTGAAGCAATTAAAAATGTTTAATCCATCATCCAGGCCACACAGAATGGAGGTTTCATACATTTTCTTCCGTCATTGGGACCACCAGATGGGTAGCCTATATTGTAGAAAAATTAATATTTTCCTTCCATATAGTTAAAGTGGATGATTACTGAAAATATATATTCATATTGTGTCTCTTGTCTGTTTGTGTTTCAGAAGTGTATTCTTGTCCATACAGAAGAAGTGACATTCATTTGTGAATTAATAGTAGCCTACATTGAACATTTCAGAACTAGCCTACTGACAGATTACCATCCTCTACAAGTTCAGCAGGTGGGGCGGTGACGGCAAGGATCCTCAATTCAAAATAACTGAAAATGGTATGTTGCCAGAGGTTTTTATTATACATAGTTTTTATAATTCTACGGAACATTGTTATGATGCTAAATCTGGTTCCTGTTTTTTGCCCTTTTCCAGGTTTTGTTACATCGAATAGTTCTTTCTCCCAAAGAAGCCAAAAGACTCCAACTTGAAGAACTTCCAGAATCAGTTGACCAGCTAATTGTTGTGCTTAAAGAAAGACTCCAACTTGAGAGAGATTTTACTCTTGAATTTGAAGATCCTGATTTTGGATTCTCTTTATTTGAGTTGACCACAATATCCGAATTGCCAGGGGGGCATGCAGTAGGCTACTACACACTATGTGGAACTCTCCTCTCCCTTCTTCCCCTTGTAACCTATCTGAACATTCCTTCAGCGGATCAATCTCCTCCTTGGACACAGCCAGTGTTCATTCAGAAGATTTTGGGCCTAGCAGTTCATGCCAGGCACTTGCCATTTCTAGTGAGTTGTCTGATGCTGGCTGCAAAGACGTAGATGTGAACAGGAAAAGGTGTCGAGGAGATGGAGAAGATGGCCCATTCACTCTCAAAAAGCCCAAACGGGGAGAATTCAACCATGTCCCAGACCACCATGACGAAAAGGAAGAGGAGAGACTTGCTCTAGTTGAAGAATTCCAAAAAAGAAAAAGTAATATGGCAAAGATACGGCAAATGATGGAGCTGACGTTTTCCCTTCGATGCAAGGAGATTGTGGAGATACAGCCCATGGTATCGGAGGTCAAGGAGAGATGGCCTGCACTGTTTAGTCTGGAAGAGGTAAGACTGTCTTTAATGGTAGAAGTTCCTTTGTGACTGGCCACAATCGTCAAAAACTTGAAAAAAAAAAAAAACTTTTCACAATTTCAAATACCCTTTCTCCAGGACTTAATCTATGTTTAGGCAAGTAAGGTAACATCATGATGGTTTATGGTTTAATTTGCTACAGGATTATATAGTCATCTCTCCCCGGTAGATATTGTTCCATTAGTTTCACTGTAATTATTGCTCATTCAATTTATTTAAATTCTTAGTGAAATTGGTGGAAAAAGGGTTATCATTTTATGATTTTTCTTTGATTCATTAATTCCAGATATCTAAAGAATTTCATCGAATTACAAGTAAGGACCTCCTGGTAACCTTCCATACTTCCCTGGACAAATATGTGCTTTGGCTACTCAAGCTCTACCGGGCAAGAAAGGGAGCATTTGGCCCAGCAATGGAAGACCTCCTGAATAAGCTTGATGAAGAGATGAGTTAAGTGCTTGAAGTATAAGTATGTTAACCCTTCTTTTTGGAACTGTCTGGCTTTCTGTCTTTAGCCATGAGCTTCATCCAAGTCACGAGTATAGACAAACCCCATTTGATGACGCTGACGATGAAAAAGATGGCTATGTTTTATTTTTCTTTAAAGGAAAATACCGGAGTAAGTTTAAGCATAGCCCTGTTGCACAAGCCTTCTAACAGCAATATATTTTGTATGAAATGAAAGAATTTTGAACAGCATAGACCTAACGTGAACGCGAAACACTTTACATTGAGTCAATGTAACTTCAGATCTTACTTTCGGTTTCCAACAGTCAGGTCCCATTGATTCAGTGTAAAGTGCCTGTTCGCTTCTGCGTTCACGTTCGGTCTGTGCTGTACCAAATTATTTTGTTCCACTTGCTAACTAGCGCATTTAGCAAGCTCTTTCAACAGAGCTATGCTTGAATTCACTCCGGTATTTTCCTTTAAGGTTATTAGACATCAAAGCAGCCATACATCATGATGTGCTAATTACTGACTTGAAAAGATTTAATTTTATGAACAGAACATTGAAATGATCATTCCAAACGTTTCACAGTAGACGTGTTACAAGCAAGGTTCAAATTTTAATGTTAATTTTAACATTTTATTTTTAAAAGAATCTTCAGTTTCTTCATTATTATGTGAATGGTATTTGTGTCTGCGTATGTAATCCTTAGACAAGGGACATTGTGTCTCAGCGGAAGACAGCAGCTCTAAGGGGACTTCCCATCTTCACCCGTGAGGACACATCCAAGTTTTTCCTGAAGTGTTTGGTAAGTGATTGTCTGTGTTAAATGGACATTCAAAATGTAATGTAGCTGTGTGTTATGAATTATTTTTTTCTGCTCATTGTGTACACCATTTGTGGAGTTTTAGGAATGTTCATTCAATATGCTCCAACACACATTCCTTCATTCCATCAGCAGTTTACCAGTCCAAATATGTTTGGTTCAAGAATTGCATTTAAAACAGTGTGCTAATTGGGGTGGCAATTGATTGGTATTGCTAAAGCATTTCTTCCCTTTGCATTGGATACACTAACCTCTATACTATTCCCAGATCCCTGTGTACCATAATCTACTTACTGCATGAACATTGTGTAACCACAAAATCCACCGTAACACATACTGTACCTGTGTCCTTCTGATATTTCACACATCTAGACACTTAATTGGGTTACGTTTTGGCCAGTTGAATGAAAGTCAATAACTATTATAATGATGGTAAAATATAAGGGTTATTGTTTTCCTTTGCATTTAATAATGTCTCTGATTTCCTTAGGAGACTGACTCTGAGGATGTGTGGTCCAAGGTGTGGCTGTTGGGATTCTGACAGTCTATGAAAATGATGCCATCGTCTCACCAACTGTGCGAGCTGTAGCTGTTGTGTTGGAAAGAAGCATCATACTGCATGACCTACCTGACCTTTCCACTGCCTTTGCATACCTCTTTGGACTTTGGTATGCAATAAACATTGACTATCCCAAAGCACTGAGGTACACCTTCGAAGCAATTCAAACAATTTTTCTTGAGCTTGGGACTCACGGCGCACAAGGTGTCTAAAAGCAAAGCTTTTGCAGTAAATGTTTGGACATTTAAATTGTTGGACTTTTCACTCTTTAGACTGTGGTCCACATGATTGAAGTCCCATTTGTCAGTTCAAAAGCATTGCGTATACGTATGTGAGCAGCAATACTCTGGTAAAGGTTACAGCTGCATCATTTACACTTTCACATGGTGGTTGTACTTACTGTGCTTGAAGGAAATATACTGATATCTGATGTTAAGAATATTGTTAACATTCTCCAAAAACATTTGAACTGTACTCAAAATGTTATGATCATTGCATTCAAAATGTTTTGTAAAGAATTGTTTTTTTTAAACATATTATGAAAGTTTGTCTTTTTAATGGATCTAATTTTAATGAATTTAAAATGTATTGCAACATGAAGTGGAAATTATGAGCGTTTTGTAGAAGGTCAAAATCAGTATGCTAAAAATGTTTTTAGTGTAGTGTATTTGTGGGTCCATACTATTATGCAGTTTAAAACATTTTAAGAAGTGCAAAATACTGTTTTAAATACAAGGAATACAGCTTATTTTGAAAATGGTGCACTTAAAGTTGTTTTTCAAAGTGTACTAATTTCTGTTCAAATAAGCAAACTTTTGTATATTCTTTTATTGTCTTGGGATTGCATTTTAAGTGCTTTATAAATTAATTCAAATGAGTTTTGTAATAAAATATAAAAGCATTTATAGTGAACTTTACCTGAACTAAAATTAAATGCACATAAAGTTGAAATCACGAGTGTATTGTAGAAGGTCATAGTCAGTATGCTTGAAGTGTATTTCAGTGTAGTGTATTTGTGGGTCAAAATAGCACAATGGAGTGTACTAAAACGTACTTTAAAACATTTTAATATGTATAAAAAGTACTACTTAAATATAAAAAGTACTACTTAAGTATTTTGAAAATAGAGCACTTAAAGTTCGTTTTGAAAGTGTGCTAATTTCACATTAAATAAGTGTACTTCAGTGTATTCATTTTTGTCTTTATTGCATTTTAAATGCTTTATTAACGTATTCAAATGGGTTTTGTAACCTATTATAAAGGTTTTTCAAGTAAACTTTGATTGACTTAAAAATGTATTTTAAATGTACATGAAGTGGAAGTCATGAGTGTGTTATAGAAAGTCAAAGTCAGTATGCTTAAAGTGTATTTCAGTGTAGTGTATTTGTGGGTCAAAATAGCACAATGAAGTGTATTAAAACGTACTTTAAAACATTTTAATATGTATAAAAAGTACTACTTAAATATAAAAAGTACTACTTAAGTATTTTGAAAATAGAACACTTAAAATTTGTTTTGAAAGTGTGCTAATTTCCATTTAAGTAAGTATACTTAAGTGTATTCTTTTTTGTCTTTATTGCATTTTAAATGCTTTATTAACATATTCAAATGGGTTTTGTAACCTATTATAAAAGTTTTTCAAGTAAACTTTGATTGACTTAAAAATTTATTTTAAATGTACATGAAGTGGAAATCATGAGTATGTTATTTAAAGTCAAAGTTAGTATGCTTAAAGTGTATTTCAGTGTAGTGTATTTGTGGGTCAAAATAGCACAATGAAGTGTACTAAAACGTACTTTAAAACATTTTAATATGTATAAAAAGTACTACTTAAATACAAAAAGTGCAACTTAAGTATTTTGAAAATAGAGCACTTAAAGACCTTTTTGAAAGTATACTAAGTCTACTTCAAATAAGTATACTTTAGTGTATTCTTTTTTTTCCTGGGATAGCCTGGTCCCCGGACACATCGCTCTGCTCTTTACTCCGCCCTGAGATGATGCCTACTTATTCATTCATTTAGGCTACTAGACTATGATATATAGGCCTAATGCAGGCCTAAATCATCGAGTACATAACAAGCAAATAGACGGAGGTTACAAGAGTCTTTAGGCCCCCATGCCTTCGTTTAGGTCACAGAGAGCAGTCGTTAAGCCATACAGCAGCTGAAATCTTTGCATCTCCACTTTTCATTATTATCGTACATAGTACATTTGTTATTATAAGACATACATCAGCTCTTGGTCTGTCTGAGTAGCCTACATATCTATGGTAAATTATTTAATAACCAACTTGGTGTGGAAACGTTTTTTTTTTTATTTACAGTAATAAATGGTGATTACGTGTGGTATTTAATGTTCTAAAATCGTCTGTTTGGGAATTTGGGAATGGGGGTCCGCATTCTCCCTTCCAACTGAACCATTCAGTCCATAACTTGCGCACAACCGAGCACAATGGCAGGTGAAGGGAAGAGTGAGAGACTTGCAGCACGATCAGTTTTCAGGAAGCCTATATGAATAACTTTCAGTGCATTAACGGTAAACATTAGAGCGATCTCCTTGCCCATTAGGCAATGCAATGTATACCGACACTTTTGAAACGATGCAAAACGTCCCAAGAATTATTTCACAGCAAGTAAAGTCGCCGTCAACCGTTAAGTCTAGCCTGTTCTAGTTCAAGTGATATGCCTGGTTCAATCGTGAACAAAGATGACATCACCTCAAAGGAAGGAAATCTGCGAAGGGAATTTAATGCAGACGCAAAGCCTATAGCATAGCCTTGTTCCCTTCACCTTCCATTGCGCTCACGTGTGAGCAAGATAAGGACAAGTTATGGACTGGATGGTTCAATTGTAGGCCTAAGGGAGAATGTGGTGGTTTCAGATCAGTCACCCTTTCGATGACAATGCGATGCTTATTTAATAAATGTATTTTAATTCTCACAAACCGCGCGAATTTAACGCAATGCGGATGATTATTTCCACAATTTTACGAATTTATAAATCACAATTTATTAAATAAAAAAACGTTTCCACACTCAAGTTTGTTATTAAATAATTTACCATCGATATGTAGGCTACTCAGACAGACCAGTAGAGCTGATTTATGTCTTATAATAACGAATGTACAATAATTAGCTAATAAAAAGTGGAGATGCAAAGATTTCAGCTGCTGTAGCCTGGCCTAAACGACTGCTCCCTGTGACCTAAATGACGGCAGGGGGGCCTAAACGACTCTTGCCAAAACGCAAACACCATATGTATCCACTTTCACTTTCGGTTCCCAGACCAACGAAGCAACATGTTTTTACGGTCAACAAACAAACATTCTGTTTCTATATGCTTTCCACTGGACTGGGATCATGTTAATTATTTTTCCGTCACATTAGAAGCTTTATTTTACGTTATAGCCTAGGTCTGAGATCTGCCGAGAGAGCGCAGCAGATTGCAAGCGCTACTCGCGTGCGCAAAGCTGTCCAAACATAATTTCCTCACGTATCACCTAGATAGGTCTAGATAGGCCTAATAGTTTTTTTGTGAGAAGATAGGCTTACATGTTGCAATTTTGTATAGATAGAAGCATAAAAGAAACATTAAGAAATTTCTATCCCCAGCACTTTGGAACCAAGCTGTATATCAGTGTTTTTGTCCCCAGCACTTCAGAAACCAAACTGACGCCCTTGTCAGCTTGGACTTACACATCGATGGCCTGGCATATATATTCACTTGCCTAAGGGAGACTGCAGAGTGGGTAAGACTGTCTTTTATTGCCAGGCTAGCACAGTCCACTCACTTGCGTTAGCCTAGCACCAGCGAACTCAGCTGATAGAAGGACTGGATGAAATGAGTTGAAAACGGTCTCCAATGACAGATATCACTCAGGCTTACTTGGAAATGAGGTTTAACATCGAAAATTCTGAACCACCCCTTTAAGCTAAGCGTGCCTTACTCATGACTTGAGATTTAGTACCTAAAAACAACACCTGACATGATGTACAGTAATTCAAACAACAACAGCCATCCAATTTACATAATTACTGAAGTACAATTAATAAACTTCCTCTGTGTGATGATGGATTAGCCTAAACCAGAGGAATAAATACAGAGGTGCGTTCAGATTCACTGAACACAAGTGTGCGCACACGGTGAACATATTTGATAAAAAGTTAATTCTAAAATGTAAACAAAAAGAAACTCAAAAGAGCTTACATGTAATTCTGTAACATTGTGGCATGCAGATGAAATCTAATACATTTAATGAATTCCAAATATTTATTTCATCTGGATGCACATCTCTCACAGTCTGGTGTCCATTAGTAGTCTCTGAGTACAAGCTCCACTAGCCTAGAACTTCTGAAGAATCAAAAGCTATAGCCAATGTTTCTGAATGTTCACATGTGTGAGTGAATTTGAATTGGAGTGAATTTTAGAGCCTCAGACTTACCTGGAGAACAGGTAACAATTGTGGTTGCTGTGAAACCTCGAGTGGGTCAGAATGATCTCCCTTGTACAATTCATTCCTCTCTCTTTCACTTCCACCACTTTAAACACCTCTGCTGGAGATATGATTCCCCACGATGAACAAGGATCATCTTCTGAACCAACCACAGAGCAGGAGGTGATGGTAAGGAGGGTTCTATTGTATTTCATACAATGCTCCTCTGTAGAACTTCTGTTTTTGTAAGCTGTTTGGAAGCGTCCAAAGCGAACCTCACTATTGACTGCTGGGATATCGTCCTCCCCGATGGTTTCGTACATTGTGTGACACTGTGAGCCATTGTTTAGCAGCTGCATGGTGTCCATCATTAGGAAATGGAGAGACTTGAATTGAAACTCATTCATGTAGGTGGTGAAATCCCCACCTTTGGTCTCTACATCCTCAAGAAATTTTACAATTAATGCATTCTGTGCCATACAGAAAGCTTTTGAGTGTTCCTCCTGACCACCAGGGATCTGTGTCTCACAAGATATTTTCAAACATGTGTTCCACATCCACTCAAATCCACTGTAAACCTTCAGCTCCTGCTGCAACAAGCCATCTTGACTCAGCACCTTCTTCAGCATCTCCTCACGACATCCAGAGTACATGTCATCAACTGCATTAGGTGCCATATCCATATTAAAACACACTGCCTGTGATCAAAACACACACACACACACACACACACACACACAACGTTAACTTAAGTGAAGAACACACAAATACTCAAATAGGCGTCTACAAGTGCGACTTTTGACCATTTTTTGTTCACATTTTTACTCAGAACTGAAGGTTACACCGTCATCACCTACCCTGTAGCTGATTAGATCAAACATCTGGCAAACTGTAAATTTGTTTCCAATGTCCAGAAATTTGCCATTACTGGCAAATTGTTTTGAAAAATCAATGGTAAATACATTCGCTGTTAGGAGCAATTTGACATTTCTTTTTACCAAAATAACTTGCCACTAATGGTAAATTTGTAAAGAACTTTTGGCGCCAAATTTGCAGTTTGCAATTTGCTAGCTTTGTTTGTAAATATATTTATAATAGGCTACTAACTTAACAGACAAATGTGTAACCCGCCCAACCGTGTTGCACCAGATCTCAGTACAGTTTCTTGCTGTAGGGTTGGCTTGCCAGGCTATAGAAATGTAATTCTGAGCCACAAAAACAAACAAACAAACAAACAAAAAATGATTAAGTGAGGGCCCCCAAACTTGGATTTACTTGTGTGGAATTTTGACGCAATTCTAGCTAAATCTGGAGCCATTCCTACTGTTACAGAGAAGTAACAGAGAAAAACTAAAAAAAAAAAAAAAAAAAGTGCATCTGCAATAGTCAATCACAATAGCTTGGAGTGTAAATATTCAAACTCTTACTCTGCAAATGACCGCAGCCAACATTAGAAGCTTTAAAATCTCTGCCGTCCAAAGTGCCATCTTCAACAAATCTGCTATTCCTCAAACTGTGGAAACAGAGACAGCAGGACAGAAACTTTTCTCCCCCTTGCTTGTAAGCCTTTACACAATAGAAGCCCAGGAGTATGTTTGTGCTTTCTTTGTGTGTTCACCAAGGAACACACAAGTTTTCCAAGGAAGTCAGGGCAGATTTATGATTCAGTGACATTCCAGGCATCATTCCAGGGGCAATTTGGGGATTTAAGAGACCTGGGTTGCTGCTAAAAGGCTGTTATACAAAAATTAAAAGCTAGTATGTCCCAGGATCTTAACCTGGGTGGACAACCCGGTCAACAAGCTGCTGTTTGTGTGTTATCACCCACTTTAAGTTCCATTATAATTTTATGGAGCAACATTTTTTGGCTGAATAGGATAAAAAAAAGTAATCAATAATAGATATCCCCTCAAAAATAGCCAAGCTATATCTATTCATGTTCAGATAACACTTTGTGCTTGAGTTACTACAGTATATACCCATACGAAAAAGATTTATATGAAACTTACATTTTTCCTACATGTTGTATAAGAATCTTATGTATTTTATAGGGGACTCAAAGCTCATACAAAATCCATATACAACCGAATTCCAAAAAAGTTGGGACACTGCATAAATTGTTAATAAAAATGGAATCCAATAATTTACAAATCTCATAAATATATTGTTCACAATAGAATATAGATAACATGGCAAATGTTGAAAGTGAGACTTTTTGAAATGTTATGCCGAATATTGGTTCATTTTGGATTTTATGAGAGCTACACATCCCAAAATAGTTGGGACGGGTAGCAATAAGAGGCCAGAAAAGTCACATTTTCAGATAAGGGACAGCTTGAGGACCCATTTGCAACTTATTTGGTCAATTGGCAACATGATTTGGTATGAAAAGAGCCTCTGAGAGTGGCATTGACTCTCAGAAGTCAAGATGGGCAGAGGATCACCAGTTCCCCAAAGGCTGTGGCAAAAAGTAGTGGTCCGAGATCACAAAGGAGTTTCTCAGATAAAAATTGCAAAGAGTTTGAAGGTATAATCATCTACAGTGCATATCATCCAAAGATTCAGAGAATCTGGAACAATCTCTGTGCATAAGGGTCAAGGCCGGAAAACCATACTGGATGCCCATGATCATTGGGTCCTTAGATGGCACTGCATCACATACAGGAATGCGAATGTAATGGATATCACAAACTGGCCTTAGGGCTACTTTCAGAATTTGATTTGATTTGATTTGTTTATTTGATCATCTGTTAAAATACATAATACTACTGTTATCATGTATTAACACAGTGTCAAGGATAACACAAAAAAAGTCAAGAACTTATTTCCATTGTGGTCCTTGGTATTGGTCTGACAAACAAACACAACCAAACATACGCTTAAAACATATAACACCATTACATACACTCACCCAATGGGACATTCTATTGGGACAACATTCTCTCCACAACTTCTCTCCACAGTCCCCAGACGTTTGCAGACTGCTTTAAAAGGAAGATGGGATGCCACACAGTGGTACATGTGTCCTTGTCCCAACTATTTTGGGATGTGTAGATGCCATGAAATTGAAAATCAACTTATTTTCCCCTTACAATGATACATTTCCTCAGTTTCAACATTTGATATGTCATCGATGTTGTATTCTGAGTAAAATATTGAAATTTGAAACTTCTACATCACTGCATTCTGTTTTTATTCACAATTTGTAAAGTGTCCCAACTTTTTTGGAATTCGGTTGTAAAATGCACATACTGTGAAACTTCATTTTACAATGTTTTTGTTATTTTGTATAAGAATCTTACATGGGGTTTATAGGGGACTCAGGCCACATACAAAATCCATATAAAATCCATATAATGTGAAACATACAACTTTGCACCATGTAAGAATTGTATATGACAAGTCCCATGTGAAAAAGATTTATATAAACTTTACAATGTTTTAGGCCTATATGTTGTATAGGAATCTCAGGGTGTGTAGGGCAGTCAAACCACATGCAAAATGCATTTGCAATGTTTGTATATGTTTATGTTTTATGTGATTCACACATTGGTGAACTTTTTATCCTTTTTATCCTTTTATCCAAAGAGTTGCTAGCTGGCTACTTTACTTTCTAGCACCTATGCTAAGCTAAAACGCATGCACTATAGGGACGAAATGCTTTTACCCACATATGTAACTTCAGGGAAGAGGATGAATGATTAATTTTCATAAAAAGGTGAAATATTCCTTTAATTTCACCAATGTGTGAATCACATAAAACATAGAAACATTGTAGTTTAAATAAAACTTTTCCATATGAGAAGTTATAAGCTTCATATATGCAATGTATTTTGCATGTGGTTTGGCACACCCCACAAAACCCCATCTGAGATTCTTATACAACATATAAAACCATTGTCAAGTTTACAGGTATATATATCAACTTTCACATTATATGCATTTTATACGGATTTTGTATTACCTTTGAACCCCCTATAACATACATATAAGATTCTTATAAGGATATCAATAGGATATTGACATCAGATATTAGGCCACTGACAATTCAGAAAATTCACATATTAAAACCATCTGTGTGGGGGCGCCATGGCTCAGTGGCCAGAGCGTCAGATCATTACCCTATTCAGCTATAATGTAAGTCTATGGAGGGGCTTATAATGGGAATAAGTGGGTGATAACACACACAAACCTGCAATGTTTTCAGTTATTTTCTATCATTGTATTACTATTTCAGTCGTTACAGGTCAAAATCCACCATTCACACTTGTTTTGTAGGTGTTTGGAAGGTTTTTCCAGATGTCACGTCCATAACGTCACGTCCATAATGCATATTTTCCCAAAATAACCCCAATGAAAACCAACTTATCTTACATTTACATTTAAATTAAGGTTTTTTCTGTGTTCAATGAGGTGTCCTGTTTGGTATGAATGGAATAATATTTACGTCTCCCTGAAAATTTCACAGACTTCATAGCAAACTGTAATCTCCTTAAAAGACTTGTCCATTTTTCACCACGTCCATAACGCACAATGAAAAGCTCATATTCTTATGCTGTAAATCATGATATGCTTTTTTTGTGTTTCCCTGTATTCAGCCATGGAGTTTGCATAAGAACATGAACAAAATTGTGAAATACTGTGAAATACTTGCAGTGGTTATGTGGCATTTTGTTCATCAATAATGCATGAAAATGTCACGTCCATAACGCTGGAATTGCCCATGTAGTTGTCTGTCTTTGTGAAACTGAATCCCCTGTTGAAATTGCTGGATCAGTCTCTACGTCCACCAAAAATAACCTCCTCTTATTCCCTGTCCTTCCCTACAGTGCCCTTTCAACACATCCAGGCCCAGTCCAGGGTGGATGTCCGATCGAAGCCTGTCCCGGTCCATCTCTCTCTGGGGGGTCAGTACTACTGCATCAGAGCAGAGAGAAAGGGACAGACGAAGAAACGGAGGAGAGAAGAGCAATAGATAAAAAGACAAAAACAGACAGAATTAATGCCATGCTGTGACTGTGGTGGCTGATCTCCAAACTTCCTTACTCCATTCAGTCTTGTGTATGCCTTCTGAGGGCCCTGACCACAGCTTTAATGTAACTGTGCGTTCAGACCAAAACCAATTCAGGCGACATGGGCGACGGAAGTAATTGACTTTATATGGAGACGGGCGATTTGGGTGACAAAGGTGGCAGGCGACTTGGGCGACGAAACTTGGGCGACTAGTACAATAAAATCAAGTTAAACTTCGGTTAACTTTATGTTATGAGCTATGATGCGGTTGGACGATTACCAATCAGAATGTCAATTTACTGGTGAGATGCCTGTAGAGAAGCAGGATCGAACGTTGATGCTAACGTCATGGGCAATTTTGCCGTTTTGGTTGCTGTGCTCAAGCGATGTTTCTTGGGAGTCTTCTGCGACTCTTGCCAATTTATCGATTGTGGTCTAAACATACAGTAAGGCCATTCCAGATCTCAAGATCAGGGGCTCTCAAAGTTTTGATGAGGGCCAATTTAGGGACCTAACATTGAACTCGGGGTGCCAAACGGACGGGGAGAGAAAAAGGTGGGAGGGGGGTCATTTTAATGACCAGGTTGTATCTTAACAGTTTACATTTATTGCAATAATTAAATGCCTGTAGATGCCGCTAAACACCCCCATTATTTCAAAGCAAAGAATTTACAGGTATTATCAGGAATTATTGCCCCTGGGCCGCACTTTGAGAACCTATGCTCAAGACCTTGTCTGTTTATGGACTTGGGTACAGCTGGGGGATCTTCTTTACACCAGAGGTGAATTTTCCACAATTGGCCACAATGAACAGTAGACTATGTGCATTTAGTTGACTACATATACTTGCATATGAATACAGGAAAAGCCTGAAGCTAATGGTGTTGAGACTTCCTCCTTTCTCGAGTCCGAACAAAGTTAATACACAAGTCCAAGCCTGAGTCATCAGCAAGCAAGTCAGGGTCAAGTCACAAGTCCATAGAATTATGACACAAGTCAGATTTAAGTCCAAGTCCTGGACTCAAGACAAGAACTCTATAAAGCCTTGTAGAGAGTAGCCCTGACAGTAGCCTAAAGATGAGGGGAGAAATTGCAACGTACTGACAAAGGGACATTTAGTTTCTAAGTTAGCAGATCGCAGTGTGTGTTATATTAAGCAGTAGCCAGTAGCCTGCAGTAGCTGACAGTAGCCTAGCCTAGAGATGAGGGGAGTAGTTCCCCCAGAGGCTCTGGGCCCCAGATGAGCTCACTGCCCCTGGCTTGCTGGTGTGCCAGGTCAGCTTCCCTGGGACATACACCTGGTTCACCTGGCTCAGCTGGCATGGGCGGATCTGAGGTTGGCACAGGTTGGCAGGTATGGCGCCGGTCCAGGGAGCTGCCTGGCATATTCCCTACTGAGAGACTGGCACCTGGCCTGGCAGCGCTTCATGGTCTCTCTCGGAAACACACAAGGACACACACACACACACACACACACACACACACACACACACACACACACACACACACACACACACAGATACAGTACTCACACACACACACTATCAGAGACACATACAATACTCAAACACACACAACACATACACACACACACACACACACACACACACATGGGAAGGAAACACTAATCCGGATATAGTTCTCACTCAGAGGCATCCTGAAACATGGCGAGAGCTTTGTGAGGGCATGCTGAGTGTGTGTGTGTGTGTGTGTGTGTGTATGTGTGTGGACTGTGTTCAGAGTGGTTGGTTGGGGTAGGTATCAGTCACCTAGTGTGGCGTGTGTGTGTGTATGATAGAGAGAGGGCTTTGCACTTTTGTGCCCTTTGCCAGCATGGCCCAGATGTGTGGGGGGTGGCTTAAGGAGAGCGTCATGGAGAGGTGGGGCTGTGTGTGTGTGTGTGTGAGAGAGAGAGAGAGAGAGAGAGAGAGAGAGAGAGAGAGAGAGAGAGAGAGAGAGAGAGAGAGAAGGTTTTGAAAGAGGTTTCAGTGATGATGCCCTCACAAAATACAATAGTTGTGTCACACCAACAGACACACACACATACACACACCTTTGTCAGATTCACGAAGAGATCAATCAACAGTAAGTGTGTGTGTGTGTGTGTGTGTGTGTGTGTGTGTGTGTGTGTGTGTGTGCGTGTGTGTGTGTGTGTGTGTGTTTGTTTGTGGTGCATCTCTTCCTTCAGTGAATGACAACCTCGAGGGATGGAGACGTAGAGTAAACACCCACCACAAGGCGAGAGGAAGAGACAGGAGTAAACAAAGCCGAGAGTAGAGCAAACACACTCACACACACACACACACACACACACACACACACACACACACACACACAGGGCCGTTTCAAGGTACTTAAGGGGCCCAAGTAAACAGGACATGGGGGCCCTTCATCCGTCATAAAAACCCACATGAATCACATTGTTATAGTCTTCAAGCATCTTTCATTGATATAATTATTTCTATTGAACATACATTTGTCTACTTCCAGTCTAATGTCATATTGAAAGACACCACCACCCAAACTTCTAAAATGATTAAACAGTAAATCTTGTGGCCCCCTTTCAGCATGGGGCCCCAGGCAATTGCCGGGTTTGCCTGTCCTGTTGCGATGGCCCTGCACACACACACACACACACACACACACACACACACACACACACACACACATGAAGTGAGAGCAGAATAAACATGATCAAACATTCACTGAAATGACAGGCACACAAACACAAAATACACATACAGACATTCACACACACACACACACACACACACACACACACACACACACACACACACAATGAAGTGAGAGCAGTAAATAAAACATAGATCAAACAATTCACTGAAATGACAGAGCACACAAACACAAAATACACATACAATGACATTCAAAACACACACAAACACACACACACACACACACACACTGTATCTATCTATAAATCTATATCTGTATTATGTGTGTGATGAGCAGATATGACAGTCTTGTTGAGAAGATGACAATGATATAATCAGTCAGTCTTCACTGCTGACACTTTGTAATATTTGTTTGTTTATTCTGACTTATGAATAGGTAGCCTGTGCGTACATCAGGGTGTTGACTATCTCTTCATCAATGTTTTGATCCATGGATTGATGTATGTGTGTGTGTGAATGAGAAAGAGGGATTAATTTATGGTTGGTTTTTGCTGCCATAAGCATCATGCATTAAGGAGCTGGTTGGCTCAAAAATGTACTTCACTCTTCTCACTATACTAGCACACGCTCACCACACACACACACACACACACACACACACATACACACACACACACACACACATACACACACACACAAGAGACACAAAAAGCACACCAAAACGTACATGCATACTCACACTCACATAGGCACAAAAACACACACACACACACACACACAAAATGCATTCATATCATAACAAAAATGCACTTCACTCTTTTAATCGTTCTAGCACACTCACTCTCACACAAAACACACAAAGCTGTCCACAAAATGCACATATACAGTACACACACATACACACACACACATTCAGCATTTTCATAAACAGAAGCATCAATGTGCAACCACCTACACACACACATTTCACTTTCACAAATAACTATGGCCATAACAGACACACTATCCATTCCACACACACACACACACACACACACACTGTCTCAGTATGTCAAACACCCCCTACCATCCCCATACACCTCCTCTCATGCAATATTAATGTCAGTTTATCCATTGCTTAAAAACAAAATGTCAGCCATTGTCATCTTCCCCCTGCACCTCTGTGCCTCTCAGTCACTCAAAGCCTCCATCCTTCTCCTCAGAGGTCACCTTTGTTTGTCCCACTGGGGACACCATACAGTACAGCAGGCAATGGAGGACACTCCCTCCTCAGTCGCCATGGGAACCGGGGCAGTTGTAGGCGTTTCGCTTCCAAACCTGACATTTAGGAATTTTCTCTAGGAAGTGCTGACACACACACACACACACACACACATATATATGCACAGGCATACACACACACACACACACGCGCATATATATGCATGGGCACACACACACACACACATTCTGTATTCTGCTGATGAGGAGCATGTGTGGCCTGAGCAGCGGTGTTCAAATGAGAGCTATTACTGGCAGAGACCCAATAAAGAATCTAATTAAAAGCGAATCTCATTTCATCACAAGAACTCCCCCATGTCACCACTCATCACCCTGGCTACAGAATGCTGCCTCATCAGCCCTTTCTCTACTGCACAAGTGTGTGTGTGTGTGTGTGTGTACCTATGTGGATGTGCACTTGCACCCCTGTGCATATGTATTGAGATGTGTGTGTGTGTGTGTGTACGTGCCTGTTCTACGTGGATGTGCACTTGCACCCCTGTGCATATGTATTGAGATGTGTGTGTGTGTGTGTGTGTGTGTGTATCTCTGCATTTATGTGCATATGTATTGAGAGGTGTGTGGATGTAGGCCTATTGAAATGTGTCAGTGTGTGTGTGTGTGTACTACCACGTTATGTTGTGTTTAAACATGTGTGATTGTGGGAGTATATAGTATAGAGTACATGGTATGTATAAATGTGCAATTGCACCCATGTGTACATGTGAATGAATTTGTTAAGTTCGCAATTGGATGCATGTTTGGATCATATATCTGTGTGTGTTTGTGTGTGTGTGTCTGTTGAGTGTGAGTAAGTGTGTGTGTGTGTTGGGAGTAAAGCACAGACAGACTTTATTATCAAACACAAATTTAATGATTGCGTTATTAGATATTCAATGATTGCGTTATTACATATTCATCCTTAAACCAACTGCATGTTTATGAAGTGTGTTTGTATGAGAGAGAGAGAGAGAGAGAGAGTTGTTACATTGTTCTCTCTCTACTGACAGGTCTCGCCAGAGGACAGGTCCTCTGCATGTGTGTGATGTGTGTGCTGCATGCATGCGTGTGTGTGTGTGTGTGTGTGTGTGTGTGTGTGTGTTTAGGCTGTTGTGGTTTCCTCCTCCTCCTCTCCATACTGGAACATGTTGGTGTCGAACAGGTCCTCCGGTAGCTCCTCATCTCCGTCTCTGAAGAAAGTGGGGAACGGAAGGTTCTGGGTCTTTCCTTCCCACTTTGGTAGTCTGCTGTCTCGCACCTGACGATGCAACACAAATGTAAGTTACACACACACACACACACACACACACACACACACACGCACTTAACGATCTAACACAGGTGACGCACACCAGTCAATGCAACACAAATGTAAGTAAGACATACACACACACACACACACACAGACACACACACACACACGTCAATGCAACACAAAAGTAAGTATCACACATGTGCACAAGCACACACACACCTACCTAGCAATCTAACACAGGTGACGCAACGTCAACACCAGTCAATGCAACGCAAATGTAGGCAACACACACACACACACACACACACACACACACACACACACACACACACACACACACACACACACACACACCTGGCAATCTAACACAGATGACGCACGCAAGTCAATGCAGCACAAATGTAAGTAGCACGTGTGCACACACAGTTTCTAAAAACACCTAACAACATTCTAACACAGTCAATAAACACCAGTCAATGCAACACAAATGTCAGTGACACGAGCGCAAACACACACACACACACAGCTCTAAAATCACTTAACTATGTAACCCAAGCAAGACACAACACTTAAGTCTCTGTGAGTGAAGCTGAGAATACCACACAGGGTTAAGTGACACACACCACACACACACACAAACTTCTGTAACAAACGCGGGCGCGCCCGCGCGCGCACACATACACACACGCACACACACACACTTCTTAACCACTCTCCTGAAACACTGTGACCCTTTGTTTAGAAAGCAAGAGCAACCACTAGAGTGTTGTTGTATAATTGCTGTGAAACCCCATACTCCTCCAAACTCCCCTTCTCAGAACAATAGTCTCAGTCTCCATCCATGGACTAACAGGGTGGGATTTCAACTTTGAAAGCCTAAGTGAATCAAAGGGTCACGGAGTGTGAGTGTGCGGAGGTGTGTGTGTGTGTGTGTGTGTGTGTGTGTGTGTGTAAAGGTGTGTTGTACATGGCGAGCGGAGTGAGTGTGATCGATGTACAGATTATTATTTATGCATGGTTCACACACTCGACTGACCTCCGGCTTGATGGAGATGGATTGAGCTGTCTGCTGCCTGTACGTACCTACGTGTGTGTGTGTGTGTGTGTGTGTGTGTGTGTGTGTGTGTGTGTGTGTGTGTGTGTGTGTGTGTGCCAAGGTCAGGGATTCTGCTGCCTTGGACAATGTTCTCCTCCTATTTTAGCAAGCATGAGAGTGAAAGTGAAGACGCCAGCACAAAAGGAGACGAGAACTCGCTCATCAATCTTAGCTATGAATCAGCGTTTAATGTCCGTGTGTGTTGGAGTGCCTGTGTGTGTGTGTGTGTGTGTGTGTGTGTGTGTGTGTGTGTGTTTGTCTTACTTCACTGCTGTGCACTCTTGTGTATGTACATAAAGTCACTGGGGTGACATGAACATTGGGAATAGACGGTTTTGTTTCTATGAATGTCTGAGACTATGTGGTGTCAGCAGTGTGTGTGTGTGTAGCTCACCTTCACTAAGCAGTTCTTGTGCCCAGGGACAGAGCCGTGGACATACAAAATGTTATATCTGTTGTTTACTCTCCACACCTGAGAGAGAGAGAGAGAGAGAGAGAGAGAGAGAGAGAGAGAGAGAGAGAGAGAGAGAGAGAGAGAGAGAGAGAGAGAGAACACACAACAGTTCAATATGCAAGAAGAGAGGAGGAACAGAGAGAGTCTCTGCTATGTACTCTGAGTGTGTGTGTGTGTGTGTGTGTGTGTGTGTGCGCGTGCGTGACAGAGTGAGAGAAGGAGCATGCAAGAGACAATATGAGAGAGAGAGTGTGTGTGTTTATGTGTGTGAGTGTGAGAGATCAAGAGATAGACAGAGAGAGAGAGAGAGAGAGAGTGAGTGTGTGTGTATGTGCGTGTGAGTGAGATTGAGAGAGACACAGAGAGAGAGAATGAGAGTGTGTGTATAGATGTGTACCTTTAGGCCATATGCTGTGTCAAATGAATTTCCCATCTGGCCTGGCATCTTCTTTCCTTTGTGGACTTTAGCTGGATCCTTAAACAAACAACATCATCTTTCAACAAACAGTAAATAAAAACAAAATGCACTATTATTCATATTTGTGCATCTAGCACGCAGGTGCTCTCTGTCACTCACCCACACACACAAACCATCTGTCCACCATATTTTCACATGCTCTGGTACACACCTCCAACTTTACATACACACACACCATGCATAAATAATAATCTGTACATCGATCACACTCACTCCGCTCGCCATGTACAACACACCTTTACACACACACACACACACACACACACACACACACACACACTTACCCCTCCTGGTCCCAGAGATCCGGGTCTCCTGTGAGTTTTCGTCTGGCCGTGGGTGGCAGGTTGACCTTTGAACCCCCAGCGTTTCATCACGCCCTGGAAGCCCTTTCCAATCCTTTAGTGAGAGAGAGGTCAACAAAAGGTCATCCTGACAAGCATGATTAAAAACAGAACTCATCTTTATACAGTTTCACAAAACACACACACACATGGAAGAGGAAGAGGAGGAGGCCAGGGGATCACAATCAAAGGCTCTTTTCTAAGTACTCTGGCAGCTTACAATGAAATTGTCTGTGTGTGTATGTGTGTGTGTGTGTGTGTGTGAGTGAGAGAGAGAGATGACTCACGTTTTAGCAGTGACATCTACATACTGCCCCGGGCGAAAGTGTGCTGCATAGAGGGGAGTGCCTACAGAAGCACAGTGGGAGGGGGTTGGAAGGACAGAGAGAGAGAGAGATAGAGAGAGAGAGAGAGAGAGAGAGAGTAAGAGCAGAGACATAATGGAGAGAGAGACAGACAGACAGAGAGAGAGAGACGAGTGAAAAAAGTTAAGAGTCAAAAAGTCACATTCGTTTTACTCATATTGCTCCCACAACAACAAAAGTTGAGGCAAAGTGCTTTTCAATTAAATAGCTAATTTACAACAAAGCAATATGACATGCTACAATGGAAGAAAAAGAAATACTATGAATGTATAATGGAAGTCAATAATGAAACAACCACATCAATAATCAAATGCTAATTTCAACTTCAGAGCAAAAGAGAAAAGGAACAAGAGAAAGATGTTGATACTGAGCATGTTGGGCTGGGACTGACTCTTTAAAGGAGACAGTGAGTTTAAAGGGAAAGTCAGTCAATCCACAGCCCTGTGAGTTTAAAGGGAAAGTGCAGAGCCTGACAACCCACAGGTCTGTTGTTTGAGGCTACCAAGTATTCTCAGTAGGATTAACAACGAGGAAATTTGATACAGTGTTGACCGATTAGTCGCTGGTTTCAGCCTGGTGCTGTCTTGTCTGGAGGGATTCATTCACGGCCTTCCGGGAACCTACTACGGACTGAAGGATTACCTAACCACCCACCTTCCTGAACTTAAAGGAATATTCCTTTTGAAGAAATTGGGTTATTCACAATATTACCTGGAGTTACATACGTGGGTAACAGCATTTTGGTCTCAGTGCATGCCTTTTCCTGGTCTGGCAACCCCATTTTTAGCTTTAGCTTGGCATAGGCATAAGCTAAAGCTAAGAAAAAGGTCAAATCGGGGTTGCAAGACGAGGAAAATGCATGCACTGAGACCAAAATGCTTTTACCCACTAATGTAACTCCAGGTAAGGGGTGAATATAGCCTGACATGCCATCTCTGTACAGAAGATTTTCTGTACTTGAGTCTGGAAGGGCTGGATTGGGTAGAGGGCGGGCGCAGCCGTTGTCTGTCAAGACGCCTCTGCACGCGATTAGCCTAGAAAGCTAGACGCCCCTAGCTAGCCTACTGCTCGCTAATATTAATATTATTATTTTTAGCTCGTTAATTGTAGTATCATAATTATTGTCATTGCCTGATCTAATATTAAGCTCATCTACAACAAAAACGAACAGTAACAACTTACTCCTTAGGCTTGAAATGATGACAACCAGTTGGGGAATATCAGGGATACATCCAAAAAACTCTCAATAACTCCATAAAACGATAGCGACTCAGTTTATTAGTACCATTCTACACATTTTGAATTTGGTTCAGCGTAACAAAAAGACGGAGATCTCAGCAACTCTCTTTCGTCACTTGTCCCTTTCCCCTCAGGACGATTTGATTGGTCTGATACAAGTTAGATCTGGGCGCCTTCTTCTCTGCCGAGCCTGGCTAGACTCCTGTAGTGGCCAAATGAATTTGCTGCCGCTAGGGGGGTCTAGATTTCTAGGCTAGGGTGAATAATCAATTTTTCATAAAAAGGTGGAGTATTCAGGTTAGGGTCTCTGGATGGTAAGGCTGTTTGCTAGAACCCTAGACTAAATAGCCTTCTCAGTGTGCCTGCGTCCTTGGGGATTGTATCATGAACTCATCAGGACAATAAGGACGCAGGCACACTGAAAAGGTTATTTAGTCTAGGGTTCTAGCAAACAGCCTTACTATCCAGAGACCCTAACCTGAATACTCCACCTTTTTTATGAAAATGGATTATTCACCTCCTTACCTGGAGTTACACATGTGGGTAAGAGCATTTTGGTCTCAGTGCATGTATTTTCCTAGGCTGGGAACCCACATTTTACCTTTTTCTTAGCTTTAGCTTAGCATAGGCGCTGGAATGTAAACTTGTCAGATAGCAATTCTTTGGCAACATTCCATTCCAGCATCTATGCCAAGCTAAAGCTAAAATTGGGGTTGCCAGAGAAGGAGAATGTATGCAATGAGAGCAAAATGCTTTTACCCACATATGTAACTCTAGGTAAAAGGGTGAATAACCAATTTTCATAAAAGGGTGGAATATTCCTTTAATGTCTAAGGAGAAGAGAATGTTCGGCTGGGGTTGAGGCGCTACCTGGTTTGATGATGGCGTTCTCTGTGACTCGGAATGTTGACACTTTCTGTTTAGGAGGAAGTCCTGCATTCCGGAAGATCTCTAGGGATTCCTCGGATTTCTGAAGTTACACAAAAGACAAATAAAATAAAGGTAAGCCATGAAGGAATACAATGGTCTTGGTGTGCAGTGTGTGAATATGTTAAAGTGTGTTTGTGTGTCTGTGTGTGTGTGTGTGTGTGTTAGTGAGTGTGTGTGTGTGCGTGTGTGTGTGTGTTAGTGAGCATGTGTGTGTATGTTAGTGTGTGAATGTGTTAGTATGAGTGTGTGTGTGTGTTAGAGTGTTAGAGTGTTAGTGTGTGAATGTGTTAGTATGAGAGTGTGTATGTGTGTGTGTGAGAGAGAGAGAGAGAGAGAGTCCAAACAGCAAACTGCATTCCCTTCATCTCCCCCAACTGCAGTCAGTCTGCGGTTCTGGTACACGATGCCTTGGCTTCCTCCGCCCACCTCTAGCTCTCTAACTCTAACACCCTGGAGGGGTTCCTGGCAGCAGTGCTCCAGGGTCATTACACTGCTGGCACTCACAGCACCACTGGTCAAAGCTGACAGCTACATCTCTTTGGTAATAACACACACACACACACACACACACACACACACACACGCACACACACACACGCACACACACTCTCACAGCCTTCATCTGCTGAGTTAGCAGTTCCACTGCTGCTCTGAGAAACCGTACAACAATCTTTTGTTGTTACGTTGCAGACAAAGACCGGAACAGCGAACATAATGAGAAAACTTCGGACGTAATCATTCTTTACTTCTCTCTACGGCCAAAGAGTTCTGAAAGCTCTCAACCTTGTTAGTAACACTAGGCTGCTGGCCAACTCTCTAAAGAAACCTATTGATGATACCTTTGATACAAGAGACAATGGTCTGTCCAACTCTCTAAAAGAAATCTGCTGATAACTCGGATACAAGTTTCAGTTCTCAAGGAATTTGTCACATTTTTTTTTTAGGTTCAAAGAACAGTAAAATGAAAATTGTGAATAAACTTAGCAACTTAGTTGGCAATGGGAAATTGCATTGCAACAAACATAGTTACTAAGTTAGCTACTATGTGTTTTTTTTTTTTTTTTAACGGTCCCCTATCCATCATGCTACTAGCCTGGACATTGTCTCTTAATAACTAATAGGACTCATAAGTGTAGGTATCCACATATAACACAGAGTCTAAAAACAAGACTAAACTAATCTGTTCACGCTGACGAACCACAAAAATTTTGAAGTGTAAAGAAAGTGTTTTTTTTTTCCCTCTTTTTTTTTTTAACTATGCTGCTCAACAACCTCCGCTTTCACTTTCAATGAAATTTGTTTGAGATAATGAGCAGACAACTACCAGAGACATGAAAAAAAAAATGTTGCCATTGGCAGAATGCAGGAGTTTTCCTCAATGGTGTAATGCAAGAGATAACAACCTTCAATAGACTGGGAAGCTCCATTCAAAGTCAATGGAAATTAAAACAGCAACCAGGAGAGTGGGTATAGCTGAGCCTGTATCATTCAACCACAAAATACAGTGAGTGACATACCATAACCACATAGCACACGTCAACTGTCTGAACAAAACCGCCGACACAGCCATTTAGCATTCAGATCAGATCAAATATCAGTCAGGATAAAATTCCACATTGCTTTTCTCCATCTTTCTGATTCTCCTTGCTCACCTCCTCTCTCTCTCTCTCTTTCTCCTTCTCTCTATCTGTATCTGTATCTCACCATCTCTCTCTCTCTCTCTCTCTGTTGCTCCATATTGTTTTCCTCTGGCAGTGATCTTCATTTGTAAACATGAGATCAGCATCAAAAACAAAACAACACTTTCCTTTTGAATGAGGACACACAGAACACTCCACGCATAAAATCATCTATGGAGGCCTCCAAGGGCCAAACAGAGCTGTTCCAACTGATGACACAAACAAACAATTTTTTCTTCCCATCCTCACTCATCACCTCACTTGACACAAGGCTGGAGGCTTATTTCTGTTTGGTTAACACACACGCATACACATACACACACACACACACACACACACACACACACACACACACACACACACACAAACACACACACTTACTTTCCAGAAGTTTGTCAAAGCAAGAGAGTGAGAGTCCCATCACTCAAAGCATATGAAATCATTTGCATAAAAGTGATTATTTTCTCCCTAACCACTCTGAACTCCCTGAAAAGCAGAGCTGGAAGTAGAAAGTCAGAGGAAACAAAAGACTGCCATTTGTATAAATAACAAAAAAAAAAAATAGCTGAAAATTTGATTAAGAAGAGAAATGATGCTTTCTAAATTATGTTTTATCTGGATTTGACATTCAAAAGCCAGCAGTTAGCTTTTAAAAAGTATATAGACATCATCCCCCATCACCCTCTCTCGCAAGCACCCTCTTTGGTTCACACACACACACACACACACACACACACACACACACACACACACACACACACACACCACATTCAATCTAGAGCTTAGCGTCTATTCCTCTGTCTGAAGGCAATCTGTGGGCCTATTCTTCTGTTCTCGGCAAGAGCACAGACTCACTCCAGCACTATTCAACCCTTTCAGTAGCCACTACAGTGCACTACATACACACTTCTCTGTGTGTGTGTGTGTGTGTGTGTGTGTGTGTGTGTGTGTGTGAGTGTGAGTGAGAGAGAGAGAGAGAGTGAGAGAGAGAGAGAGAGAGAGGGGTGCCTAAACATATAGGGATGAAAGAAAGACTTGACTGAAAAGGAAAGTGTGTGTGTGTGTGTGTGTGCGCGCGTTCTTCTTACATGAAATGGCGAGCAGTTCTTCCCTCCCACCAGCAGGGCGGGGCAGGTGCCGTCATTCTCTTCTTTGGGCAGGTGTTTTAGCACATGGCAATCCTTCACCTAAAACAATAAAAACTTTAGCTATGTGTGTTGTTACCTCAACCATCTCCTTTAAAATATTTAGGGAAGATTTAAAATGGTCATGTGTATAATGTTGTTACCGTAATATGCAAAAACTTGAGTTCATTTCAACTACTAAACAGCTTCTCACATTTTGACCACTTGTGGTCTGGCAAGGCAGAGTGTGACTGCATGAGTCCTAAAGGTCACCGTACCTGAAGAAGGGTCACAACATGCCTGTCACCCGACTTTGTCCATACTGGCATCATTCCCAACTTCATAGCGACCAATCCAACCCTTTTGCTCCCTGGAAGAGACAAAAACAAATCCTTGACTTAGAAGACCGAAATCGCGGGAGCTGTCCAATTTTCAGTAAGCATTGGAATTTTGAGTCTGTGACGACCCTCTATGCTCACTGCTGCCATGTAGAGGCCTATGCATGGAATTGGGGAGCTGCGGGGTGATCTAATTGTCCTGATGGTTTACACCTGGAGTGGGCATGGACTATAAAATGCCCGAAGACCAGCCTCTCGGGAGATTGAGATTGAGATTGAGATTCCCTCACACAGACTTTTCTACGCTTTTCACACACGACTCGACACTACCCACTCTTTACCATCTACTTGCACGCACGCACCACACTCATACATCCATCTACCAAAACCACTCCGTCATTGCCGGCATCTTCATTTCACATCCACTTTCATAGCCCTATCATATCCCCTAGACATTATACATTTTTGTATGTTTGGCAATAAACTTATTGCATTGAAATATAGTTTGGTGTTGGCGTCCCTTTCATGTTTGCGGCCTGTGCGAGCCTGGGTCGTAACAGAGTCATAATGGTCACCATTGACTACAACAACGGAGATTTAATGAAATATCTAGCTAGAACTTGTGCCGACAAGATCTGCCATCCATTCCACCTTGAGCATACTGAGATTCACTCAACAAACATTTATGCCAAGATTGAACAAGATAAGACAAAAGAATATTGAAAACATACATTTATAGGAATTTCAGGTGCATGCATTACCATATGTGACTTTTGCCTAATGCTGAGCTATATGTGGAAGAGCTACCTGTCGATCACTGCCTGCTGGGACCCCCTCAGATGGCCAACCATGGTATAGAGAAAAGGCCAACACTGTGGATTGGCAGCAGGTTGGCAGCCAGGTAACAGACAGGTGGCTCTCTGCATTGCGTTCATGTAGTGCTCATAATACATAGTCCATCGAAAACTTGGATCATTTTCTTACTATGAGTAATCTGTTTCATGGCATGGGTTCATTTCTAGAAGTTTGTTCCTTTATTGGACAGACTGTGTTCTCAAAGTGGAATGGTTTGCAGACCATCTCGCCACCACATTTTATAGTTTCATGCAGTTTCACCTTTGTTTGCACTGAATAGTCAATAATCATTGTAAAAGAGGAGTCCTTAGAAGCAATTGACAGCTCCTGTGACCAACCATGGATCACCACCACCAAACAAGGCTACGGATAGATTGTACACACTGACAGCATCTGTAAACATCAACAGTGGCCTTAACATGTACTGCGCAGTAAATGTAACGTTAGACAGTATAAATGGCATGCTATCTGCAGCCCATCACCGTCATCATTGAGTGCTTAATAAAGGTCGTTTAAATCTTTGAGAAACAGGGTATTGGGTGGCGGATTGAATAACGCCATCTTCTAACGTACTAAGTCAGCGTCTCTGGTCATAACCTTACCTTCCTCCCATTTGTGTCGGGGCCAGGGCTCGTCTTTCAGGGGGTAAAGTTTGTCCGCTGTCATCTGCTTAAAATCTTCAGATACGGCTTGTCGCATGAAGTTGGCATTGTCCTCCGTCAGATTCTCATCAAACCAAGTAGTACTTTTGATAGTTCGGACGAACTGAACAGCAGGGATGCCGATGCTAAAACAGTCACCAGCAAAATATCAAATTGACCCCACATTTACTATTTGGCACAATTAGATATTAGTGCAGATGTCATGCAATATTATACCTCTATATTATTATTATATGACATGGCGAAATAACCAGAAAATAAACAATGAATAAATAGATAAATCAAACGATAGCTAACGTTAGCTTTCCTTTCTTACCTGTCAGTTACTGAGCTTGGTAAGCCTGATCCGCTGATAAGTACATGTGTTCCACGAAGCACAGGATCTTTAAGTCTAAAAAGCCTGCACGTCCAAGATGCCATATCTAAAATCTAACATACAAACGTCTTGTTTGTATTTATCTGATAATATTATCGATCATAACAGTGCTACCGAAGTTCCCACGCCGTTCTCATATTTGTCCTGTTGTGAAAAATGTCACCTCTAGGGCTTCCGGCACGCCACTAATATAATTCCGGCAGCGAACTGTTCCTCTTTTCTTTAGTTCCGATACCCCCAACTCTTGCTGGCTGTAGCCTACATATTGTAGGTCTAGGCTATCTAAAACTATTTCTATTGAGCTAAACGTAGCCAGAATGATGACATTTAAGACTATTTGAATTTTTCAAAATTGCCTTTATTACATGTCATTATAGTATAACAGAGCAAAATTATCATGTTTTTGCTTCCCAAAAATGAATGGTAAATAAATGTTATATGTGTGACTGATTAGTCTGTTCTAGTGTTCATGGGCAAAGAAGAGTATGGCTGTGCTTTCACCCCTCAACACACACTCTCTTGTGTCTTGCCTTTAACTGTCACCACAGTTAGCAACCAAAAAAACAAATAGGCTACAACCTATCCTTCTTGTGGTCTGCACTCAGTGTCAAAAGTATTTGTTGCAGTGTGCTGAGATATTCTGCTCACATTACCTGAGAAGGCTGAGTGCCTTTGTTGTCTGCTACGGTCAGCTATGTCCAAGGACACTCATCTAAAATACTGCAACCAACTCAGCCCCTGTTTGCCTCCCAGTTCACAGACTCACTCAAACTTGTTAATGTTTAAAGGAGCCAAATCTGTATTCTTACAGAGGACGCCAACAAAAGAGATTGCACCAAAAGATTCTGTCTTTAATAATTAACGTGCAAAATACATAATGTATTATCAGCATTGTCCATACAGTATGTACATTCACATAAGCTCAATTCCATCTTTCATATTCGATCTCTGAGTCTGTTGTATATGCGCACGCACACACTGTGCACTGCACACACAAATGTACACAAACACACATACTCTCTCTCTCTCACTCACTCACACACACACACACACACACACACACACACACACACTTGTGTTTCAGACATAGACAAGCACACACACACACACACACACACACACACACACACACACACACACACACACACACAGACATAGCACACACACACACACACACACACACACACACACACACACACACACACACACACACACACACACAGGCATGGACACTCAAACACACACACACACACACACACACACACACACACACACACACAGACACACACACACACACACACACACACACACACACACACACACACACACACACACACACACACACACACACACACACACACACACACACACACACACACACACGCAAACACACACACGTGTTTCAGACATAGACAAACATCTACAAAATGACAGAAAAAAAAACCAACTACATTCCTGCATACAATATCCTTGTCCTTTCACATCATAAGAATATGTAAGAAATATAGCAAAAGATTTTGGACAAAGGTATAGAAAAGAAACACAAACAGTATCTCCTCTACATATTTATAGTGTTGCACTCCTACGAGTCAGAAATATTTGTAGTTTTACAACCTCTCCCTTGTGTTATTGGCATGCAAATGACTGGTTGACCTGCCATTGTTACTATGTACACAAATAGAATGTTGATATATACGCCTGCTTCCTGTCTGACTACATGCAAAACAAGAGAAAAACGCACAAATAGTTACTATGTAACTATACAGGTAAATATTAGTGACTAGGAGAGGCCATTGGCTACAGTTTCATTCTGTACAAATACATCCCGGGCTCTAATTGAAATGGTGGACAAAATGCAAAGTGTGTAGTCTAACTAATACTAGATTTACAGTATTGATAATAACTTGGCAAAATGTCTTGTACTAATTTACAAACATACAATGAGCACATTTGGGGGCTCAAGCATGGGTAATCATAATGAAAGGTCCTGTAGAAAACATGTATGATTATTATCTTGGGGAATATTCCAAGAAGATGGTTGAGTGGCAAACCTGGTTTGGTTAACCTACCGACAGTAATAGAGGAGCCTGCTGGGTTTGTTTAGTTAAGAGAATGAGGAAACCAAGCTCTTCTATGATCAAGTTTACCACTAGCCAAACTCTGGGTTAACTGCCCCATGTTTGACCCTTGATGACCTTCATAAAAATATCCCCTTGGCATCTGATTCCCAAAAGCATAGTGGCTAACCAGTTAGCAACTTAGTTTTTTGTCAATGGGAAACTGCATTGCAACCAACAAAGTTGATAACTTAGTTAGCAACTACGCTTTTTGGAAAAAGCCCCTGTACAACCTCCCAATACTAAATAGTGCATGACTTTGTCTTTTAAATTAGGGCCTTATATTGTCGCTGTTGTTGTTGAGATCCTGGATAAGCAGCAGCGAAATCTTGAGGTTGAACTTAAGGTTCCGGTTTTAACATGGCACTGGATGTAGGTAGAATTTGGTGGAAGTTCATCAGTCACTGTATGTTTGTCACACACACACACACACACACACACACACACACACACACACACACACACACACACACACACACACACACAGCTTTCTGGAGTTGGAGAACAACAGCACTTTCAGGGGCTGAAAGCTCTGGGTGACTCAAAGTCAGACATGCACTTGGGCTTGATGCCCTTGCTGTTGTAGTAGTCCACCACCTGGTTGGGAACCTCGGCCAACACACTCTTGGCAAGAGCAGCAGGGGAGGCCTGGAGGAGAAACATGGAGAGAGAGAGAGAGAGAGAGAGAGAG
>JAODXP020000029.1:27008211-27018211 GCA_027497455.2 Sardinella longiceps
GTTATGTCTCAGGATTGATAGAGGGAGACAGCACTCATAGCAAGTCAACAACAGGTTCAGGACCATGGACAGCGATTGACACAGTGACAAATTTCAACTCACAACGTTCAGAACACATTCAGATATCAGTTTCAGATTCAGTTAACATTATGCAGCAGCATTTTAAATGCAATAGCATTACTATTGCCGTTGTAGATGCAGATGTAGGTAGGTGAAGGGGGAGTGGGAGTGGGAGTATGTGTGTGGGGGGAGGGGTCAACAACTTAGTCACTTTGATCCTCACAAACAGATTTCACTTCCTCATTATTTGTAGTATTTTTGTTTGTCCCTCTGTTATGTATTGTATACAAGTGGATCTATACCTTCCCATACTAGCAACTGGTCAAGTGTTTCCCAAAATTTCCGTACTGTCTCTATTTTTATCCACAATGGTAAAATCCTCAGCATGTTAATAGCCACCTTTTGTGACAAATCAACAGTGTTGATAACAGTCTGTTAGATTCGCAGAGGTTCTAATCTGTCCTCATGTTGCCTAGGGGCCCCAAAATCAGGGTTGAACTTTAATCTTCTGCTTTACTGAAATATCAACAACTTTCTTTTTTTCTTTAGAAGTGCAGACTCTTACTCTCTGACTTTTACCAGTTTCTTCAGAGTTTCTAATCTGTCTCTCTCTCTCTCTCTCTCTCTCTCTCTCTCTCTCTCTCTCTCGCTCTGTCTCTCTCTCTCTCTCTCTCTCCCTCGTTGGTCAGCTTAAAAGGGGTAATTCAACCGAAGATGAACTTACTTCCAATATCTACTTGATGCGGAGACAGCGGCCATCCATGAAAGGTTTGCCTGTCAACAAGCTATCCACTGAAATGTCAGTGACCACAAAGCAGCAGTGCCCACCAGTCTCCTGGCCGGTATAAAAAGGGGCTTTTGTGCTCTATAGATGATAAAATCTGATAAAGTCAACTTTGGTCTATTCCATGGTCAGTACCATGGACAGCAACAGCCAGGGAAAGACTACAAATAATTTTCAAAAAGATTATCTACTGCAATCAAAATACTGAATGTTCAGACGTTTGAGATGCCCTGTTTTTCAGTGATCAGTAAACATATCATTATATATTTAGTGGCCAATAACAGTACAGAAATAAATACAAAACCCAGACAAAAGTTAATGCAGCACCAAAATAAGCTTTTGAGCAGGAAGCTACTGGTGTTCAAAGGGGTGTCTGATATGGATTAGACTAAGTGTATTCAATATTATCAACCCAACTGCAGGCAACTGCAACCAGCAGTAAACTCTTTGCTGAAAACCTGTTCATTTTCGCATCTTAGCAATAGAGCATACAGGGCAACGCCTGGTGGGCTGACAGTCATAATTTACATAGGGCTGTCATAATTTACTCATAATTTTCCTTGAAGGATATCGGGCCACATATTGGGACATAATCCAATGAAATCCCACACGTTCACGCATTGTGTCAAATTTACAGTGTTTTTTTTTTAGCTTGCTATGAAGTTAGTATTGAATAAAATCATGGTGGGCCTGAATGGGTAAAAATGCCCATGTCTTTTTTTAGTCTCAGTCCAGCCCTATTCACGTCCCATTGGTTATTGGTGTCAATTGCAATCCAGGTAGCTGCAAATCTGTCGAAGGTCGCCTACAATCGACTTGGTCATGCTGAATGCACCTAGCACCTCTCTGAAACAGATCCATATGTATGTCACATACTGCATAATCTCTAGGCCACATCCAGTTTAATCAATATGTCACATCCTGTACACTCTGCGTGTCACATCCTATATAATCTGCATACCGTGTTCTCCATTGCATACTGTATAACCTGTGTGGTAATCACCTCCACTGACCAACAACACGACCACAAAGACTTCAATTAATTTCCAATGGAGTATGCCAGGACTTCATGGATACCTCCAGAAAACATGTCAGGAAAGACTGTCTCCATCAAGTCAGGAAAGGTGAGGTTTAAAGGAATACTCCACCGATTTATGAAATTGCGCCATTCACTTAGAGTTAGTTGCCATTTCACTGCTCGGTCTATGTTGAATTCTTTTTCCTACCTACAGCAATTGATGAACAACAGGGCTATGGATTGATTTACACTGAAATTCTCTTTTAATTGGTTGGACGAGTCGTGATTCTCCATTGAAAGCAGAGAGTTGCGGCTGTTCAGTAGAAGACACCCAACCAGGAGCAGCTAACTGAAATCTGAAATGATGCGTTATTACTGTATCCAAAACTCTGGAGATGCTACAATAAGCTAGACAAACTTGGACATTGCAATGAGATCTGCATTGTAAGTCATACCCTGTTATTCTACTTTTACCTTCTCTTTGGATGGCTTCCTCTTACCAGGCTAGCTCCACCTTACCTCACTCACGTCAGATCATGCGCTACGTAACTTTCGTAAGGCACTTCCGCGCAACGATCTGATGTTGAAGCCCATCAGAGAGATTTCAAGCTATTATTCTCTAACCGGACCAATCAGGGCCGCTGGCTGCTGTAGAGGGTGTGACCAAGGAGGTTATATATAAACTGGAGACAACGACTAAGTCCCGCCCTCCATAGAACTGAATGGCCGAGGCTAGGCTAGTAAATGCGGTGAATTGACAGTCAACGCCATTGTGAACACTGGAGGTAACAGGCCAGGCCATGCCCATGCTGCCCATGCGCAAAGTTCCAAAGTTGGTAGTCCAAACAGTAGTCCTTCAGTCCAGACGGTGGTGATAATGCACCTAGTTTGTTTGCCATACAACACGAGTATTATATCTGTCCAAGATATCTTCCAATTACACTAACTCTACTAATATTGCTGCAGCTCTCAATAATACGTCTGCTCACTTGGTTGCTCATTCTCACACTGGTTTATTCATTACCGAACACTCAATACATTCAACTGGGAGAGCATCCCCTACTGGTGTGGTGTGTACCACATAAACTACCAATACATCACAACTCCTCCCCTCTTATTCAGTTACACATAGCCTATGCTATTTCTAAAACTAAGCATAGACCTGAAATGGCACAGAGATAACAGCATGCAATTTCTTACACTAAATTCAAATAACTCTTGTCAGTAACAATACAGTTCCAACATTTTTTTTTTTTTTTTTTTTTTATCCTAACTAAAGGGTGGGGGTAGACTGCCCCATCACCTTGAGTGTGTCGAGGGATTATTGTGCCCTCTCTTGAGACAGCACTCACTAACTGAACAGTTCCACAATTATTTACAAACTCTTTAAAGGTTCAGTCTATCTGGTGGTTTACAGATCCGTCTTGGATATCTGTCCAGTGTCTGTGGTGGGCTTGTGGTGTCAGTGTGTGTGATGTCTGACTGACCTGGTTGCGGTGAACTTGGAACAGTGACAGGGAGGGGCACCTCTTGCATTTCACCTGTGTCAGTCATCACTGTCGAGCTGACAGTGGTGGATGTTGGTTGTGTGTTGGTTGCAGACTGTATGATGCTGGGGTGGCAAGCCTGTACGATGCTGGGGTGGCAAGCCATCATCTGATCTGCATGCCGCTTCCACTGCTGTTTTGATCCAACCTCAACCTGGTACGAGGTCGGCCCTGCTTGAGATGTAACTGTTCCAGTCATCCACTTTTCCTCCCCCCGTCGGTAGTCCCGGACCAGAACTGGATCACCCACACTGAAGGTCCTGGCTTTAGCGTGAGTGTCCCGGTAGAGTTGTTGGGTTTCCTGTGCTTTATCCACCACTGCTGCCACACTCGGCTTCAAGAGGTCAAGACGAGTGCGAAGCCTGCGGTGGAGGAATAGCATGGCAGGGGTCTCTTTAGTGGTGGAGTGGGGAGTGTTTCTGTATTGCAGTAGGAAGGCATCGAGCCGTCGCTGGACAGAAGCTGTTCCTTTAGATGACTTGAGGGAGTGTTTAAACGTCTGGACAAAGCGCTCTGCCAAACCGTTCGTCGCAGGATGGAAAGGAGCTGAGCGTTTGTGCCTAATGCCATTCGATGTTAAAAAGGTGGCAAACTCCTCTGATGTGAATTGAGGCCCGTTGTCACTAACAAGGACCTCTGGAACTCCATAATGACTGAAAAGACCTCTGAGGATTTCAATAGTTTTTGTTGCTGATGTCACATCCATCAAGAAGACCTCAGGCCACTTGGAGTGGGCGTCCACGACCACAAAATACATACGGCCCTCAAAAGGTCCGGCATAATCAACATGAATACGCTGCCATGGAGCGGTGGGCCAGGGCCATGGGTGCAGCGGTGTGAGGCCAGGGCTCTTTTGACAACGTTGACAAGAGATGCAAGTTTTGCATTTTTCCTCGATCTGCGCATCAAGGCCTGGCCACCACACATAGCTTCTCGCCACAGCTTTCATCTTGACCACGCCCGGGTGTCCTACATGGAGCTCGTTGAGGACATGGTTGCGTAGCTTGGGTGGAACAATTACTCGATTTCCCCACATTAAACAGCCCTGAAGTAATGAGAGTTCATCCTTTCGTGTGACATACGGTGCCAAGCTAACATCAGAGTCCTTCACTGAAGGGAAGCGACCGGTTGACACCATCTCCATGACCTGTGAGAGGGTGGTGTCCGATCTAGTTTCTCTTTTCACATCTCTACAATGGATTGGAATACTTTCAATATGATTAATCAGAAAAGTGTCAATTTTCCCTTGTTTCTCTTCATGCTGCACTGGTAAAGGCAGACGTGAGAGACCATCTGCATTACAATGGTCAGAGGCACGCCTGTAGCGTATGGTGTAGTCATGTGCTGCCAGTAAGAGGGCCCATCGCTGTAATCTCGCTGCAGCCATTGATGGGATTGCCTTACTGGGACTTAAAATGGTCGTTAGAGGACGGTGATCGGTCAGCAAGGTAAAATTCCGACCATATAGATAGGAGTGAAAACGTCTAACTCCAAATATGATTCCTAATGCTTCTCGCTCAATTTGAGCATAATTCTGCTCTGCCTTGCTCAGCGTCCGAGAAGCAAAGGCTATGGGTCGCTCTTCCCCATTGGGCAGTCGGTGAGAGATGACTGCTCCAACGCCATAGGGAGAGGCATCACAGGCAAGTATCACTGGAAGCCTCGGATTATAATGCGTTAAAACACTTTTACTTGACAACTGCTCTTTCGCTTTGAGGAACGCCTCGTCACATTCCCTGGACCATTCCCACTTAACACCCTTGTGTAGCAAAGCATTCAACGGATGGAGGAGTGTTGATAAGTTTGGAACAAAGCGGGCGTAGTAGTTGATGAGCCCTAGGAAAGAGCGTAATTGACTTGTGTCGGATGGGACAGGAGCATCCACTATGGCTCTGATCTTGTCAGGGGACTTGTGGAGCCCTGCTGAATCAATTATGTGACCTAAATACTCAAGTGAGCTCCTGAAAAACTCACACTTCTCCTTCTGAACTCGGAGACCGAATTTTTGAAGACGACTCAGTACGGCTTCTAGATTTCTCAGGTGTTGTTCATCATCCCGGCCCGTGACAAGGATGTCATCCAGGAAACAGTGGACATTCTGAAGTCCTTGCAGCACTTGATCCATTATCCTTTGAAAAATGGATGGAGCGGACGTAATTCCAAATGGTAAGCGGTTGTAGCAAAACATGCCCTTGTGTGTGGTGATCGTGAGATATTTTCTTGAGTCTGTGTTAACTGGTACTTGGAGGTAGGCCTGCGAAAGGTCTAGTTTGCTGAAACGATGTCCACCGGACAAAGACGCAAACATATCCTCAATACGAGGTATCGGGTAGTGTTCAACACAGAGAGCAGGATTTACAGTAACTTTAAAGTCCCCGCAAATTCTCACGCCACCATTCTTCTTAATTACAGGCACTATGGGGGTTGCCCAATCACTAAACTGCACTGGAGAGATCACTCCCTGCTGAAATAGGCGCTCTATCTCAGCTTCCACCTTTGGTCTTAATGCATACGGCACTACACGTGCTTGACAGAACTTTGGCTGCTGACCTGGCTTCAGGATCAATGAGGCTTCAAAGCCCTTCAGTGTACCCAATTCCTTGCTAAACACTTCAGCATGACGATTCAGGACCTTCTCCAGAGTTTCACTAGCCCTGTGCCCAGTTCTCACTGTCTTGATTTCACGCCAGTCCAATTTAATGTTTCTTAGCCATTCACGACCAAAGAGTGGAGGTGACTTGCCTTTCACCACATATAATGGTAACCTCGCTTTCTGTTTGTTCAATTTCACTCTTACTTTCAACATTCCCTCTGGCTGAATTAATTCTCCTGTGTACGTTTTCAGAACAATATCAGTCTTGCGTAAAAGCATGTGGGAAAACTTGGCTTCATATAACTCACTTGAAATCAACGATACTGCTGCGCCAGTATCAAGCTCCATAGCAATCATCTGATCTTCAATTTGTGGCTTAATCATTATCATTGATGATGCTGCACGTTCTCTTCTCAGTGCCTTCACTGACTCAGTGCCACTAATTACTGTTGACACCATATGCAGAGTCAAATCAGAGTCTGAATCTGACGCAGACTCCTTTTCACTATCTGATGAATTATGCTCAACTTTATGAATTTTCCCTTTAGAACCCTTATGGAATTTCTTTTGTTTAATTTTCATATCCTGCTTTGGTTTTGTGTCCTTTTGGTCATTCTTTTGGTCATTCTTTTTGCTTCTACAAACACGAGCTATGTGGCCTTTCTTATTGCAGTTGTGGCATGGTTGTTCTCTGAAGTAACATTCACGTTCATTATGGTTAGCCTTTCCACAACGAAAGCATTTGTCGCCCCCTTGTGGCGAAGAAAACGACACTGCATGCACTTTCAGGGAACTTTTTAAATGCTCCGATTCTCTCGTTACTGCTTCCATTGACAGTGCAGTGTCTACCGCTCGTTGGAAAGTGAGTGCGTTCTCAGTTAATAATTTCCTTTGGATACTTTCATTGTTCAGTCCACACACAAGTCTATCACGCAGGGCATCATGCAAATGTGCGCCAAACTCACAGTGCTCGGACAATTTCTTCAAAACAGCCACATACTGTGCTACACTCTCCCCCTCCTCCTGATTGCGTTTGTGAAACCGGAATCTCTCAGCAATGATAATTGGCTTTGGCGAAAAATGGGCAGTTAGAACATCCACCAGGTCTTTATATGGTTTAGTGCCTGGTTTATCTGGAGCTAGCAAACTCCGTAATAAGCCATAAGTGGCAGCGCCTATGACACTCAGAAACACTGACACTCGTTTGGCGGGGGGGACATCATTGGCCTCAACAAAGTGTTCAAACCTTTCAACATAAGTCGACCATTGCTCCGACGACTCGTCGTAAGCATCAATGCGTCCAAGAAGCGCGGCCATTCTCGGATGCCTTGCCTCCTCGAGAACAAGTTGGTCTTCTGCTTCTATGAATGCGTTGTCTTCGTCATCCGTCAGCATAAGTGGGTTATCTTAGGTTACTCGTCGCCAAATTATTATATCTGTCCAAGATATCTTCCAATTACACTAACTCTACTAATATTGCTGCAGCTCTCAATAATACGTCTGCTCACTTGGTTGCTCATTCTCACACTGGTTTATTCATTACCGAACACTCAATACATTCAACTGGGAGAGCATCCCCTACTGGTGTGGTGTGTACCACATAAACTACCAATACATCACAACGAGGAAGAAAGTTCTGTCGAGAACGTGCCTGAAGTTTTTATAGCATTCATGACAGTACACTTTTTTCATAAGCTCCTCAAGAAATAAGCAAAGACTAACCAGAGATCATGAAATATTGCTTTTACTCTCCCCGGAGAAATAACATTTCGCATGTAACCGCCCACCAACTTGTAAGTGCATGAGTGCTCGTGCCCAGCATGACTCTCGTGCATGCGCTGGCATGGTTCGGATTGTGACTCCATACGTAAATATGGCGATGCTAAAGTGCTGCCGCTAATCTGCGCGTTCTTGACCCCCTGGGTATGACGTTGCGAAGAAGCAACTGTTTTGAATCCAACCAATCCAACAAACGTAACGATGTGGTTGGCTGCAGTGTACGTCAATTAAATTGATGGACAAGCCGTTTGCCCAGTTAGATTCAAGGATTTCTGGCTCCTGAAATAATTCGTCTATCGCTGAATATCAGATGAACGCGCGTAGCGCTACATCTGACGTGAGTGAGGTAAAGCTCCACCTTGCCCCTCTGCTCAATATTGTTCAATATTCACTACAGAACTAGTCAGGCAACTCTCCAAAGGCTTTGGCTCGTTACATTTTTTGCCTCCAATCAGCGAACAGAAATTGAAAGCAGCACAAATCAGTTCTGCATCCTACCAAATCCCACCAGCAGGGAAAATACATAATCACATGCAATGTGATGCAAAAGAGTCATGTTTAGCAGGCTACGTCTCCGTTTCCAGAATGACACAGAGAGTAGAGCTCTGAGAGTTCATGGCCAAACATTAAAGACCAAAGCAAAAACAGGAGGCAAACGGGCAAAGTCGTCAACCAACCCCATGCAAATCCCCTGCCTCTAAGTTCAATCCATAGGCAGGCTACACAACTGAGGGATTACTGTACCAGCCAAGGCTAATCAGATACAGCCGTGCCTCGCATAACATGAGGAGGTGTGTGTGTGTGTGTGTGTGTGCGTGCCTAGCATAACATGTGAAGGGGTTTTAGACGTGTGTGTGTGTGTGTGTGTGTGTGTGTGTGTGTGTGTGTGTGTATGTGTGTGTGGGTGTGTGCGTGCCTTGAATAACATGAATTATGGGTTTTAGACGTGTGTGTGTGTGTGTGTGTGTGTTTGTGAATCACAAAGTGATAGTTGGAATACTGTATATGATAGCTCTCTCTCTCTCTCTCTCTCTCTCTCTCTCTCTCTCTCTCTCTCTCTCTCTCTCTGTGTATGTGTGTGTATCAGAGTTTACAAGGTTAGGTAGAGTATGTTATCAGAATGTCAAAAGAGGGTTAATCAACTCCCAAAACACACTGAGTGAGATTAAAGCTACATGTAGATGTGTGTTCCTGTAGTGTGTGTGTGTGTGTGTGTGTGTGTGTGTGTGAGTGTGTGTGTGTGTACTGTATGTGTGTGTCGCAGTGTGTGTCAGTGTGTGTGTGTGTATCAGTGTTCACAAGGTTATACTGTATGTAGAATATTTAATAGTGGAATAACCAATGAGGGTTAATCAACTCATACTGAATGAGATTATAGTTAGATGTGTGTGTGTCTGTGTTTGACTGGCATTTGTGTGTGTGTGTGTGTGTGTGTGTGTGTGTGTGTGTGTGTGTGTCTGTGTGTGTGTGTGTGTGTGTGTGTGTGTGTGTGTGTGCTGTGTTTTACTGCCATTTTTGTGTGTGCGTGTGTGTGTGTTTCAGTATTTCATGAGGAGATGTTTAGAATACATTACAGCGGAAAGAGCATTGGAGGTTAATCACATGCAATGGACTGAGTGAGATTAGAGTTAGCCTTGCTGTGTGTGTGTGTGTGTGTGTGTGTGTGTGTGTGTGTGTGTGTGTGTGTTAGTGTGTGTGTGTTAGTGTTTCAAAAAAGGAATGTACCTTGAAGTCCGGAGGTATCTGTGCCCCAAACCCAAATGCTGGAAACATCTTATCACTGCGCCCAGACAGGGAGAAATGGAGAGAGAGAGAGAGAGAGAGAGAGAGAGAGAGAGAGAGAGAGAGAGAGAGAGAGAGAGAGAGAGAGAGGGAGCAAAAGAGAAAAAGAAGAGAAAAATTATGAAGGAAAATATATATAGTAGTTTTCCACAGAGCTATAACTGCAAATCTGCAAAGCCATACTGATTATTGGATCATATTAGGGATGAATGTCATTTTCATTGATCCTATTGACTGAATGACTATGACTATATGACTGTTTCTCAAAGTCGACAATTCTTCCTTGGTAGAACACTTGCCTTGGAAGTCGTACACTTCAGAGACGAGATTCCATAAGTGCATCCTTGAAAACTCTATGAATAAAGGACTCTGTAGAAATATCCTTGATATTGGAACAGTGCTTGACGACACACAATGACATGGAGTACTTGAAAAAG
>JAODXP020000029.1:27028211-27043211 GCA_027497455.2 Sardinella longiceps
TAGTCACTGGTCAATAGCAAAATGATTTAATTCACGGCAGCTTCTCTGTAAATACCTGTTTAAGTGCACTCTCACTTGTTCACCTGGCCAGATATGTGCTTGAGTAAATAAACTAAAAACAATCAGCAGTCTTCATGTGCACTTTTAGTGTGCATTCACCTGTCCACATACTGTAAGAGCTGTCTACCAAGAGTGTGTTAACCCTGTCAACTTCTATGCATCCTCCTCTCTATGGGCGGTATTCTCCCAGGTGCTTAAGTCCAAAAATAAAGTGCTTAGCTCCATGCGTTTTAGCCTGCACTAAGCACTTTTTTGAATTTAACCACTTGGAAGAATGCTGTCCTATATATACTGTACTGTATGTGTGTACTTACCTGTGCCGCACAGGTGTGTTTACCTGCTCATAGGTATGTTTACCTGCTCACAGGTGTGCTCACCTGTCCCAGTGTGCACTCCATGGCGCCCAGGAAGTCTGCATCTTTCAGGCCGTTGTGGCTGCTGATGTCGTGCAGCTCAAAGCGGAGCCTCTGCACCTCCTCGAAGTAGAAGTCCACCGTGAACACCTTGGAGAAGACTGGGCTGCTGCTACTACGGATGATCTCCGTGCGATCCACCTGCGCACATGGCACACAGCCAATAAGAGCTCACCTCTCCTTCCAGCAACCTCACACAACCAATCAGAGCTCACCTCGAATAACAACAACCTCACACAACCAATCAGAGCTCACCTCTCCTCCCAGTAACCTCACACAGCCAATCAGAGCTCACCTCTCCTCCCAGCAACCTCACACTACCAATCAGAGCTCATCTCTCCTCCCAGAAACCTCACACAGCCAATCAGCTTACAGCATACCTTACAAAAAGGTCTCATAGCCAATATATGCTAGCTAGCCTGGCCATTGCCTTCTTAAGTAATGGCACTCGATGTTCATCTCCCTCCACGACTCCATCTGGGATTCCCACAATTGGCCTCATTCACATCAGCTGTAGTGTCCAAACCAATCAGAGAGCTTTAAGAATGCAGCGTGAGAACACGATAGGCTATCAATCAAGGGCTGATCCAATTGTTTTGAATTGAAACATCTCCAGCAAGCAATCGTTCCTCAATAGCTGAGATTCCAGGCCCTTGTATGAAGAGAAGCGTAGACTGACTGCCTTGTTATGACCAGGCTACATGAATTTGCACACCTTACAACAATTCCGATTTAATCAGTCAGTCCTGCTATACACATTCTTATATGAGTGTGTGTGTATGTGTATGTGTATGTGTATGTGTATGTGTGTATGTGTGTGTGTGTCTCTCTCTCTCTCTCTCTGTGTGTGTGTGTGTGTGTGTGTGTGTGTGTGTGTGTGTATGTGTGTGTTTGTATGAAACAGGGACACATTAAATTAGCACTGCACACAACCATAATTTGCAATGGGTTGCAATAGACTGAGCCAGCGAATGGTCTTATCATAAAACACACACACACATCACACACACACACACACACACACACACACACACACACACACACACACACACACACAAATTGTTGTTTAATTAAATTGGTTCAAAAATGCTTTTAAGTTCATTGTGCAAACACACATACTCACTAACAAAAAACACAAGCAAAGGCACTAATCCCCCTTTCTCAAGCAAATTCAAATTCTCAATTTATACACACACACACACACACACACACACACACACACACACACACACACACACACACACACACACACACACACACACAGCATACCTTTGATGCAAATGTAAGGCTTTCTTTTAGCTGACAGATTAAAAAGGGATTAGTTTACAAAAGTGGTTGACATTTGTCTGTATCGGTACTGCTTTACACTTCACAAACTTACAGGAATTTCTGTCATGATTTCTGACAAATGATCTTACATGTACACACACACACACACACACACACACACACACACACACACACACACACACACACACACTCACACACTCACAAGCAGCTATATTACTATATAATATTCATGCACTGGCAAAGCACCCAAGGCAAAACAAGCACAAAATGTGAACCAAAAGTATACTGCTACATAAATGATAAGGAACACAAAAGTTTTAAAAACAGCTTTCTGCAGGGAAGAGAATGATGAGCGCACCGACCTCAAACCACTGTCCATGGGACTGCATCTTGAGCACCACACAGGGGTCTGGTTTGGAAAGGGCATCCCGGTCCGAGATTCCCCGACAGGCCACGCGTAGCTCCACCTTAGTGAGGCATGGCGTGTTGAACAGGTCCAGGGTGGTGGCAGCGGACTCATATATATTACTCATGCTGAATACTGGGCAGAAACTAGAGAGAGAGAGAGAGGGGGGAGAGAGAGAGTAGGAGAGAGAGAGAGAGAGGGGGGAGGGGAGAGGGGGGGTATTACTATAAACAATTGAATACTGTTCTGTCAGATATTGCAAGAGGGACAGTGTGTCTGTGTGTGTGTGTGTCTGTGTGTGTGCTTGTTGTGTGAGTACAAGAGAGAGAGCTGGTGCATGTGTGTGCTGTGCATGCATTTGTGTGTGCATTAGACAAAGAGAGAGAAAAGTGCGCGTGTGTAAGTGTACGTGAGGAGAGAGAGAGAGAGAGAGAGAGAGAGAGAGAGAGAGAGAGAGAGAGAGAGAGAGAGAGAGAGAGAGAGAGAGTATGTGAGTGAGATAAATGTGAAAACTGCTAGAGGGCAAAGCAGGTGTTTGCTTGGTCCCACTGCCTTGTGCATTTTTTGTAAACATGGCAGCTGTTGTGATGTTATTCAGTCTGAACCACATCCACCAAGAATCTGCCAACACGTGGGTTCCTCTCTCTCTCTCTCTCTCTCTCTCTCAATTCAATTCAATTCAACATAATATTGGCTTTATTGGCATGAATGTCACAATAACATTATTGCCACAGCAATGACATACAAAATATACACATATATTGTATGACAAATATGTATAACAAGACTCTCTCTCTCTCTCTCTCTCTCTCTCTCTCTCTCTCTCTCTCTCTCTCACACACACACACACACACACACACACACACACACACACACACACACACACACACAAAATCACTCAAACACACAGAACTCTACCATATTCAGTTTTAGCATGGGCAATCTCTCAAGCACCGCTCTGTTGTTTCACAGCATCACTGAGTTTGCTTTCATTTGTTTGCTTTCAATCTCACAGAAGATTCCTCCTGACATCTCTGAGTCACACTAACACCCAAATAAAACAAAATAACAAACAAGAACACTGGTGGTTATAAAACAGCAACTCCTATCTGAAGGGAATATTAGCCTACTATATTGAATCAGAACATTTTCCCCAGAAGAAAATTGTACTGTTTTTCTTAGTCGAACAGAAATAAATCAAATCTTCTTAAGCCTTTACTGAATTCTGAGTCCCCTTAAGGTGAAATCAGGAGGTATGAAGAGATCAAGCCAAGGACATCAGTGTTATCTGTGCATCTAATTTAATTCTGACTTGGACCAACAGAAAAATCCCTTTGGGAACGGAATTTCGAAAATTACATAAAAAGGTCAACATCTATTATCACTGACGTGAAGGTGAAATAGGCTAGAGAAAACAAAAAGATATCTTATTTTGATATTTCTCTTATCCTTTTCATGGGTTACAACCTGGGGGAAGACACATCAGACATATTACAGGTCAGAAATCCCCCAAAGCTAGGTGATATTTCACTGCTTTTGATGATATGGCTTTCCTGTTGAATTGTATTCTTGACCACGTACCAGTAACGCAAATAGACCAGTAGGTCAGCTCAGCCGACTATCCTCCCTGGAATGACTGTCTCCTAAAGGGGCTAAGAAGCTGAGACAAACGCGTCCAAGGAAGCACATAAAGCGGGTGAACGCAGCTGACCTCTTTGCCTCTGCTGAAATCCCCAGCTCCGCGGCACTCAATTATTCATTGAGTCCATGTTCTTACGGCGCACGTTTGAGGTTCAAAGTATTTTTAGGGTTGAGAAGGAAAACTGAACAGACAGCAGGAGCAACTGATAGTTCTTTCTCTTCAAGCCTACTAGTCCTGGATACATCCTTGCTTTTTGAGATGAACGCGTAGCTAACGACAGTGTGTGTAGTGTGTGGAACGCATTGACTTATTTTGGACATTCCGCAAGCGATTTGGATGGATCTCTTTCATTTTGACTCACTTTTTAAATCACAATTTTATGAATCCTGCCCGCGTATCACTGTATTAAGCTTGTACTGCAGTGGTCTGCGCTACACAAACTCTAACAAATTCTAAAAGTGTTGAAAGTCTATAACTCATTACGCATAGGCTAAGCAAGACCTGACCAACAGCTCACTCACTGTCCTAGAAGGCTGACCCGTATGTTTCAGTGCATCTTCAGCAGCGAGACAGGCCTATAGAATGGATATCTTTTACAGCATTGCCATCATGCAATTGATACACTGTACATCTCTGTTAAATGTGCTCAACAGTGTTTGTGCGTAATGGCTGGTAAACTCCCGCGCACATAACGCGCGCACTTGATGCCATTAAGCGTGCGCCGCTGTGTGTATGTGTGAGACAGGGAGAGAGAAAAGGTGGTGTGGTGTGTGTTGTTGTTGGTCTTGTTGTTGTGTGGGTGTGTGTGTGGGTGTGGGGGGCACTGATGCAAATAATAATGAAGTATCTTAATAATAAATCTAAATGTTGTAGCCGACTATTCTTTTCACGCGCACAGGCATTCTCAATCCGAGTGAATTTGCGTACAACAGCCAGGTATCAAAACTAACTCATCTCCACCTAAACCACCACCTAAACCAACACGGGCTGCTGAAAAATGAGTGCACTTGACAGATTGTTGTCTAGACCTTGATAGTAACCAAGATAGGCCAAATGATTCATCTTATTATTTAGTCTATTTCTAAAAAGAATAACGACCAAAATCCATGCAATAGAAGGCAAGCCATTTCTCCAACTTCTGCACACGGACAAGACAAGTGTACAAAAAATCTGGAAGCACTTGTCTATCAAGAGGTATGGGCCTACAATTTCTGAAATTACAAATCAAACTGTGTAAACACACCATCTCATATTCACCGGCACGCACTTACCTCCAGCAAACGTGGAAATGTATCCAGATCTTTAGCGGTGAAACTTCCCTTCTCTTAGGTATGGGTGAACATTTGGTACGTTGTAGTGATCATATTTTTCAAGGAGTAGGCTACGGTAACGGTAGATCTCGTCCGTTTCCAGTTGAAGGTCCGCGTGTCTAACGGCAGATTGTGTGAGTGTGGGGCCCATCGAGTGCCAACGCAGGAGAACCGCTACAGGGACTTCTAGCGCCGACTTCGTCTCGCAGGTAGGGTGATGAGGAGAGCGACCACCGTTTAAGTTCACTCTCTCACCCCCTTTCCCCTGATGTGCAGGCAAAGCGAAATGGTGCGCTAGCGCCATCTAATGGAAAGATAATAAATGCTTTCATGACCCGTTGTTTTCATCCCGACCGACCATGCTTTGTTTCGGGACAGGTGCATGTGCATCACAGGCGACACAGTGCAATCAGACTTCTAGCTTACTGACTGAACACTGTTTACACACAGTTGTTTGATCTTAAACTTTAAATGATTAGAATAATTTGCTCTCTGATGATAGGCTATTCTGTGAATAAATGTTGCATAAATCAACGTAGTTTGTGAATGTTGGTTAGGGCTGGTTCGTACTGTAAATCGTTAAATGTAGGCCTAGGCATAAGAAAATTCTTACTTATGTAGCCTATTGTGCTCTTTGAGTTTTTGGCTTCCCTGTTTTAGAGTAGGCTATCATCGAGAATGGAAAATGTGTGTGCTGTAGGCTAGCCTACTTATATGGTCTATGTAGCTTAGGCCCACTGGGTGCGTAACCTTCATGTTTGGATGTAGTTTGACAAGTTGATTGGTGTGAATGATGAGGATTTGACAGGTTGGTTCACTCTGTACCGCACCCGCACCACGCCCCTGACACTGCTACTGTGCGCTACATCCGGGCTCTTCCCAGGGGTTGTCACAAGCCTGCGAAGATGGCGGCGGCAGGGAGGAATACACTATTATCTGCTAGCTCTAATGTTAATAACAGTACAGCAGATAACCAGAATACGGATGAAGAGGATGGACAGAATCTCTGGTAAGCCCGGTTCTGTAATGATGATGCAGCCGCTGTAGACTGTATCTGTCATCCATGTGCGTATTGCACAGAACCTTGTCTGACAATAGCTAACGTTAGTGGCTAACAAGCAAATTGATGAAGCAGGTAACGCTAGCTAGCCGTCTCATCAGCCGCTATGAATGATCCCATGATTTGTGTTATGAATGGTTGTGATTTCATCTATTGATGTAGTTTCTTTGCCCTTTTTAAGGTCATCCATATTGAGTGAAGTATCAACGCGTTCACGGTCTAAATTGCCATCTGGGAAGAATGTGGTGCTTATGGGTGAGTATGCGCTCGATTGTCATGTTACCGTTGTGCAGTCTCACTGCATAACGGTAGGGGTGGCTAGGCTGTCCAGGCTGTTCCCACCCAAGCTTGGTACTGTAGTAGCTAATGCATTGATTCGTGTTAAACAAATCGTGAGAGCGAGTGTCTCGCCCCAGGCTTGTCTCTTTGCATTAAGCCGATGGCCTTGCGCACTGGTTGCTAATTGACACGAAACGCTAGCCAGAATCAGGAGCCAGGACGCGTCTTTGGTCTCCGCTCTGGAAACAATGAATGGTCGGATGGACCATCGGACTGCGCGTCCTTTGTCAAACTGATACAGTGTTGTATTTACTATCAGAGTCTTGCTAAGGGATGTTTCTTTTAAGACTGCTTTGCTCAGTCAGCCTGACAACAGTTGCCCAGTAGGACAGATAATCCCCGTTAGCAGACGCTAATCAGTGCTGCACCCGCCGTGCTTGTGACAGGTCCCCTTGTGTAAGCTGACCATACACGCTGCTTGCATGTCCGTGTTAGCTTGCTAACTTAGCATTGTTTGCCAGTTGGCACACCTGAGATAATGTTACATAAAGGTTTCTTTGATGGAGGACTTGTGCAGTCAAATGCAGATCGTGCGTAAATGCGCATTGTCTTATTTCGTTACATTACGCTGTAAATGTATTTGATTGTGCACCCGTCTGTTTTTTAACTACAGTGTTATTGTTTACATTCTCCGTTTGTAATTATTTGTCATAGGGTGTATGTGTGCGTTTCGTGTCTCTTGTGTCTTAGTTTATTCAATTGTCAGTTGGTCAGCTTTAATCCATGTTCTCTGTACGATATGCATGCTCTGTAGTGATGTACAAGCCTGGCCACTCAAATATCTTGAACAACCTCCCCCTCTCTCTCTCTCTCTCTCTCTCTCTCTCTCTCTCTCTCTCTCTCTCTTATTTATCTATTACAGGTGAGGTGGGCTCAGGTAAGACCACATTGGTGGCCAAATTGCAAGGTGTGGAGGAGTATATGCGGGGGCGTGGCTTAGAATATCTATACTTCAACGTTCATGATGAAGACATTGACGGTAAGACCTTTGATTGGATATGCCGTCGTCTATTCTATGCTTTTGGTTTCTGCTTAAGAGTCACTGCTAATTAGTTATAAGTGCAATTATCTAATCAGAAGTAGTTCAAATGCATAACCTTAAAGTTTACTTGATGGAGCAGGTGGTTATTTATTTTGAGGGTGCTGTAAAGTAGTTTGCACGTTAATACACCACACATCGCACCAGCTAATTTACTTCCCTTTCCAAAAAATGCATGAATTAATCAGCATGGAAATGCATAAATGTGCAAGGAGGATATTTGCATTTATCTTTTCCCCTAGACAAATAGAAGCTGCACACTGTCCCTTTAAGAGGACGTCTGTTTTTTTATTGGTGCATTGAGCCTGTGCTGCCACAGACCACCTCAGTATTGCTCAGTCATGGTTCTGTGACCTCAGTTGCTATTATATGCTACATGATGGGGCCACATCCTGCAGGTTATTTATAAGATGCTCCACATAAACAGTGTATCTCCTCTGATTTCTGGCCAGGGTTGCCGATATTGTCTGTTGTCATTCTCAAAGCTGTTATGATTTACCATCATTCATATGGCATATTTTATGTCCAATGTAACTTGCCGTATTTGTGTGCAAAAGTTTATTTGTACTTAGTATCAGAGATGCCGCAGTATCAATTCCACTTTAGTCGCTGAGTAACACCTCTCAAACCAAACTGAGCCCTAGGAACATGACTCCATAATGTGGCCGTCATTCTGTACATGTTCTCAAAGCTGTTTTAATTAGGATTAAGAAGCCCATTAATGGTTCAGATCTTTCTTTGATGTTGATGTGGCTCTGTTCATATATGCATTTTTATAGAGTAGAAATGGTCTGAATGAGTGTTGATGTCTCTGTACGACAAAATAATATAACGATTACAGTTGGAGAGGTTGGATTTGTTTGCATACTATAATAAGCTAGCCTGATTGCCATCGACTTTCAAAGCTCTGCAAGACTTTGGTCTGGCCAAGAGCCTATAGCGCTGTAATTTCTCAAAGCGCATGGTTGACCCACCTCCCTTTAATGCCTCGGTTTGCTACTGGTCGATGTTAGAAAATGTTAGAAAATGCTTTCTGAGGTCCACATTTTTGTGGAACTCAGAAATCCGTTCAGATCAGCAGTTGGCCAGACCAACGACAGCAACGCCGAAGGTGTTGCGTCACTGGGAGGGCGTGCCAGGCTAATAATAAGCATTCTACTACTGTTTCTATTATTACACTGTATTCTATTTTATTTTTTAATTTACTTATACTATTGTTATGATGGCTCCATGTTTTATTTTGATGTTGAGTGTTTGACTGCGAATGTGTGTGTGGGTGCATTTTTGGGTAGGCCTATATTTGTATAAGGCCTTTGGTTTATGCTTACATTGTGTGATGTGTCTGTGGTGTCGTCTGTAGACCATGCACGCTGTAATGCCTGGGTGCTGGACGGTGACCTGTACCACAAAGGCCTCCAGAAGTTTGTGATGTCGGCCGAGAGCCTTCCCCACACGGTGGCGTTGCTGGTGGTGGACATGTCCCGGCCGTGGCTCGCCCTCGACTCGCTGCAGAAGTGGGCCAGCGTGCTGAGGGAACACATCGACAAGCTCCGCATCCCGCCCGAAACAATGAGGGAGTTGGAACACAGATGTAAGTAGCGCCTGTGTGTGTGTGTGTGTGTGTGTGTGTGTGTGTGAGCGCACATGGAGGGGAATACTTTGATAAGCTTTGCATAATGCTCAAGACCATGAGAGAGCTGATACACAGATCACAGATGAGCTGTGTGTGTGTGTGTGTGTGTGTCTGTTTGTGTCTGTCTGTCTGTCTGTCTGTCTGTGTGTGACAAGCTTCCTTTGTCTGACCTGGTATTGGAACTTACACTGACCACAAAGTGTTTGTGTGTTTAAGTGTGTGTGTGCTCTTGTGTGTGCTTAATGTCTAGTGGTGATGTGCATCTTTTATTTTGTAATAAAAAGAAGTTTAAAATCGCAGTAAAATTCCTTAGCAGTCGGCTCCTTAGTCATACTTTCTGAATGACAACTGCAGCCATTGTGATTCAAGTACAGTCAACATGTGAGTAACTGGCAACTGCAGCCATTGTGATTCAAGTACAGTCAACATGTGAGTAACTGGACCTGTACCATTGGAACTTAGTGCAGTACTGGAGCACTGATAGAACTTTCCTGTAGTGTTGGAAGTAAGTGTAGTCCTGATAGAACTTTCCTGTTCTGTTGGATCACTGTAGCACTGATAGAACTTTTCTGAAGTCTTGGTAGAAGTCTTGATAGAATTTCCTTGCAGTCTTGGAATTCAGTGTAGCACTGATAGAACTTTCCTCCAGTCTTCGAACTCTATGTAGTACTGATGGGGCTTTCCTGATCTGTTGGAACTCGGTCTAGTCGGGATGGTGGCGACGTAGTGGTTAAGGAACATGGCTAGAGTGCTAGTAGCCTGGAAATTGTGGTTTTGAATTCCACTGTTGTGCCACTTAACCCTAAATTGCTCCAGGGTTACTGGCCTTGATGTGATTGATAGTTGTTAGTTCTTCCGCGATTGACTTCAGATTGTCTTGGAACTTCCCTTAGCCGCTGCCTCTCATTCACATCAACGTAATTTTCTTGAAATACCGCAATCACAAAACTCCTTATTGTAGCCCTGGAAACACTGTTTTTACTGCTGAAAACATCATTTTTTATCTGTCGACAAACTGTACTAACCTTATTGATTGATATAGTGAGTACAACTTCATAGTAAGCCACTTATATCTTACTTAATACCACTTATATCAGACCGTTAAAACATGAAATATCACAACGCTAAGTCAATGCATTGCCAGACCGGATGTTGAAAGACAATCGCCATGGCAGCACCCATGTTTACCCGCGGAATAAGGTGAATAAAGAGTTTGAGAACTCAAGCCTGCATCAAGGGGGATTTTTCTCCCTGCTATTTGCGAAAATTAAACACAAAGCCCCCTGGTTGTTCTGATGATCCAAGCCATTGCTGATGTGAGTGTAGCAGTTATTGAACCTGTAAGAGTACCGAGATGATTAACCTTTGTAATTGTTTTGAATGTGTGTGTGTGTGTGTGTCTGCACAGTGATGAAGCAGTTTCAGGAGTATGTGGAACCAGGAAGTGACTTAGAAGCAGTAACGCAGCGCCGCAACCCAGACCAGGAGGAGGAGAGTGTCTTATTACCGCTGGGAGATAACACACTAACACACAACCTGGGCCTGCCCATAGTGGTGGTCTGCACTAAGGTGAAACACACACACACAAGCACACAAACACACACACACACACACACACACACACACATTCTCACGAACAACACACACAGATACACTGATATTTTCCCCGTTCCCTTTATATCCGTCCATCTTTCTTGCTCTGACACACACACACACACACACTGATATTTTCCCTTTTTCCTTTATATCTGTCCGTCTGTCCATTGGTCTTGCTCTGACACACACACACACACACACACACACACACTCATACTGATATTTTCCCTATATATCTGTCCATCTGTAATGCTCTGACACGTGCACACACACACACACACACACACACACACACACTCATCTCCATGGTTGTCCCTAACCATGCAAAGATAGATATTCATGTCGTATCATGTCCTGTCCTGTGTTACCCTTACTACAGACTGTACACACAAACCAGCAGTATACCAAAAAAAAAAGTATTTTTAATTTTCCTATATAAATTAGATTTCAGCATATTCATTTTAAACTCACGCTCACCTGACCTACTGTGTGTGTTTTTCCTCCTCTTTCTCCAGTGTGACGGCATCAGTACCCTAGAGAAGGAGCACGACTACAGAGACGAGCACTTAGACTTCATCCAGTCCCATATCAGACGCTTCTGCCTGCAATGTATCCTTGGTGCCTCTGGCAGCACACGGCTACACTAGAAGCATTCACACAGTTTATACCATACCAGTGGTGTGCAATTATTTTGGCTGAAGGGCCACATTGGGTTTTAGGTATTGAGTGAGGGGCCGGGTGTTAACAGTCAATCTGTTGGTGGGGGTTGATGCCGGTAAATTGGCAAGTCTCAAACCTGTAGCCCCACCTTCTTGAGAGGGCATGTTAACCTTGACTAAATGATTCTATTTTGGAAAGGCTTCATGGGCCATATTAAATAGCCCAATTTATTTATTACAGGCTCTTATTTGAAGTTGTAATTTTTTGATTGTTAAATGTTATGTTGTATGTCTTATGTCTTTTATGTCTTTTTATGTTGCATACTCCTTCTGCTCACAAATTGCCCTTTTAGGGACAAAGAATAAACTGAGCTTGAACTTGAATCCAATGTTAAACATGAAGGGTGATTTGTATTTCATGAATACAAAAATTTGGCAAATCAGGCCTATAATCTAACTCATTTGGCTAAATGAGAAACTGTTCTAATTAGGAGACTTATTAACTATTATCACCACTAATAGAGAACTTTGTGGACGTGTTTATTGGCCCATGCATCTTTTGCTGTGTTGCCATTGGTTGATTTCCATATTATTGGTCGGCTGCTGTGTTCTCCTTGACCATTCACCCCTTGTGCAGATGGGGCGTCTCTCCTCTACACGTCCATAAAGGAGGGCAAGAACCTGGACGTCCTGTACAAGTACCTGGTGCACCGACTCTACGGCTTCCCTTTCAACATGGCTGCCCAGGTGGTGGAGAGGGACGCAGTCTTCATGTGAGTCACTCGCCATCTATTCTACTCCTCATAGAGTGTTTCTCAAAGTCTAGAATGCTTCCTAGGTAGCACACTGGCCTCGAAAGTCGACCACTTCAAAAACAAGGTTCCATCGGTGCATCCTTGAAAAATTTATGAACAAAGGGCTCTGTCCTCACTAGAATTTAGAAGGATCCTTGACATTGGAACAATACTTGGCGACAGACAATGACGTGGAATGCTCGAAAAAGCAGACTTCCAAGCATGCTTCCTCGACTTTGAGAAACACTCATAGTCCCTTTGTGACACTTGACCTGGCGTCCGTTTCGAGAGAGAGAGAGAGAGAGAGAGAGAGAGAGAGAGACCGAGAGAGAGAGAGAGAGAGAGAGAGAGACCGAGAGAGAGAGAGAGAGAGAGAGAGAGAGAGAGAGAGAGAGAGAGAGACCGAGAGAGAGAGAGACCGAGAGAGAGAGAGAGAGAGACCGAGAGCGAGAGCCCTTACATACGCACACTCAGAATCTCCTTCACTCTAGGTCCACTATGCCCAGCCACTAGGCAAGTGACGCATACAGTACACCGTGTCCTATTGAAGCCCATCAGTTTCCGGAAATGTCCGAAATTAACATGTTACGCTACTGGGGTTGTCACAGGGTTAAGAGAGACCTCAGATATTATCTAGTGTACATGTAGGTTGAAATATGGGGGAAAAAATGTGTGCGATGTGTGTCACCTGATCAGTATCCATCCATGCATTCTTTGTGAGGATAGTGTGCTGTAAATGTGCAGGTTAGGCTAATGTAAAATCTGCAGGCTCAAAATATATATTGCGCACAACAAGCAATATATTCAAATAAACCAGACATAGTGCTCAGCAGCAGGCTATGATTTGCCATGTAATTGGGCCTGTGGTTCATTTTCACTGTGCGTGCGTGTGTGTGAGTGTGTGTGTGTGTGTGCGTGCGTGTGTGTGTGTGTGAGAGGGAAAGTCTTTGTGTTTTCATCTACTAGGCTGTTTATTAAAAGAGAAATGAGAGCCGAGATGAAAGCAGACAGAATCCTGGAAGAACAGGCTGCATGTTATTCCTCCTGACCGCGAGGTCCAAATTGTACTTGATTATGCAGACACTGTTACCGTCACACATGGATGGCATACTAATGTGAAGAGCACATGCAGTTGGAGTTATAATGCTGAAAATGACACGGGTGTTTTACTGTCAATGCACCTTAAGTTCAACTTTATTTTTATACCCGTGTTCTGCACTGGGAGATTTCTGAGCAAGGGAAAGTGCTCATGACAAATTGCTGGTCTGGTACTTTCAGACATTGTGTATCTCCATACAGAATTAGCCTGACATAGCCCGCCCATAATACTTCTGTTCATCCGTATTCATGGTCTGGAGACGGTCTTCTGGGGAGCATTTAATCTGTTAACAAGCAACCGACCAGCTGTCCATCCGGTTCAAACCAGAGCTGAGTGCCCTTTCCCTGCCCTATAATCACTTCTGGTTAAAGAACCTCCAGACCATGAATACGGATGAACAGTAGTATTATGGGCGGGCTTTGTCAGGCTAATACAGAATATGGCTCTGTTAGAATCTTGGCAACAGCGTAACATATAACGCATGACGATACGCGGCAACAGTAACAACAGCCAAGGGGGAAACCTCACAGCCCGTTTCAGCTGTAACTTATGCTGAACACGTATTAAATAGCCTTAGCTACTAACTCTTAAGAAAAAATGGATGGATTACACAGTCAAGGGGAAAGATTTAGCTCCGTTTGTCTTCCGTTTATTTCCTGATTCAGAAGCAATTTGGCCAAATAATATAACAGACTAGCTAGGCTCAGGAATTTGCTGATAATTTATTTGCACAACAAACGTAAGTACCCAGTAGACTTTCTGGTGCCAATGACGTGATAGATGTGTGTTGTATGTATATATGTGTGTTTGCTGCATTTAACTGTCTGCTGTGTGTGTGTGTGTGTGTGTGTGTGTGTGTGTGTGTGTGTGTGTGTGTGTGTGTGTGTGTGTGTGTGTGTGTGTGTGTGTGTGTGTGTGTGTGTGTGTTGCTTTATCTAATATTTCTGTGTGTCTATATATACAGTCCAGCAGGTTGGGACAATGAGAAGAAAATCTCCATCCTGCACGAGAACTTCCAGACGTTGAAAGCAGACGACGTGTTTGAGGAGGTGATTGTGAAGCCCCCTGTGAGGAAGGTAAGTAACCTGACAAGCCCCACTATAACATAAAACATATATTGTCTGATCACGATCGACGGCTACAACCTATCAGAGAAATGAACAAGCCAATTCAAACAACGCTAAGCCCTTGAACATATCTGCTAGCCATGCTAATCACATCTTACACTGGCAAGAGGTTTACTTTTAGCCTGACAAGCCAGACTATCACATTAAATGTATAGCCTGGCGACGAGTGATAGACCCTTGGGTACAACAGCTACAACCTATCAGAACAATGAACAAGCTGATTCAAACAACAGTAAGTCTGCCCAATGACTCCCTGGCTTCATGGAGAGTTGCGATTGGCTAAACACCACGATGTCTGAGTACAAACTATAGCTCATGGCTATAACAACTCGCTGAGCAAATCAATTTGCTGCCGCTAGGGTACATCTACTGTTGGAGGCTAGAAGGTAAGAAATGCACCCTGAGAAAAGCTAATGCCATTCTGTCAGTCAATGCCCACCCTCTGTATTCTGAGTTCCAGCTACTTCCCTCTGGCACACGTTTCAGACTCCCCCTGGTAAAGACTAATAGGTTCAGATTTTCATTTGTCCCCA
>JAODXP020000029.1:27048211-27049943 GCA_027497455.2 Sardinella longiceps
CGTGTGTGTACGCACAGATGGGGGAAGGTGTGTGTGTGTGTGTGTGTGTGTGTGTGTGTGTGTGTGTGTGTGTGTGTGTGTGTGTGTGTTTCAGTGTATTTGTATTTGCACGGGAGCGTGTGTTGGTTTGTCTGTGTGTGAGCGTGTGTGTGTGTGTGTGTGGTGGAGAGTAGACATGTACAGGTAATGTTACTGTAAACGCTAGACTTTAGTTGCAGAGATGGTGGGGGTCGAGGGGGTGGAGACACGTGTCTCTCCTGGAGAATGTACAGTACAGTCATCATTGTCAAACTTGAAGAAAACAAAAAGAACAAAAAAAAAAATAATAAAATAAAACTGCAAACACGGTCCTGTTATTTCTCACGCCGTAGTGATGTTTGTATGGATCAGATCTGTTGTCATTCAATTAAAGGTGTATTTATTGGGACAAAAAATTGCATCTTGTCTGTTTTGTTTGTACACAAACTTAAAAAATAAACATCATATATTTCTTATTTACATTGATGCCAGTAATGCAACAGTGAATATGTACCAACAATAAGGATGCTTTATGAGGTTGATCTCTAAATATAGTACATTCTTAACATGAAGTTGTACTCGATGCCAGGCAGATTAATGCCATATTTCATTTGAAATGTTGCAAACAAACCCAAGGTTTTGTCAAAATTAAAACTAAATACAAAATCAGTTAGCCAATACTTACTGATTGGGCACATTAAATGAAACTGAAATAAAATGCCTCGTGCCACCATCACAGGGTTTGTTTATCCTACCCAAACTGTGTCTTTAATTATAGGTTCTGTGACTGAATATTCTGGCTTTTCAGGTTCTGGCCTAAAGCAATGCCTTCAGGTATGGATTCTAGAAGTAAGCAATAAATAACGAGAGGCCGATGGTAATGCTGGTTTTAGCACGGGTGTTGTTAGGCACAAGGCGCAGCTGAGTCACATTAGGAAAAGTTGAATTTACCTGACTTTATCAACCTGGCTGCAGAAGAAAGCAGCCTGCGGTGCATTTTCTAAGTCTTTTCATATTCCTATTCCGTTGTAGGCCTATATTTTAGGTGTCAAACGTGCATAATATCAGTGTCAATATCAGTAGTTATCACTAGTTATTATCAATTAGTTGTTTCATTACTAGTTAAAAGACACCAAGCCAGCCATCTCAAGGGAGTCCTGTGTTCCATCATTTCATAGTTTTTATATGCAGATGATTTGTTTGATAGCCGGCTCAACAGGAAGTTGCAGAGTGAACTTCCTGTTCTCTGAAGCCTGTTGACTTGATTCTTCATATTAAAAAAGGAGGGTCGATCACATCACACCTCAGCTAAAGAGGAGAAAGAAAAAACAGTCTGGTCATCATGTGTGAGTGCAACACACCGTGAGGCTGAATCATAGTAGGCTACATGACCTCCCCATGAACCTACGTGAAGTCGTCAACATTGGCTGATTCATGGTAATCTCACTCACGTCAGATGCAGCGCCCCCTCAGGCGCATCCATCTGATGTTGAGTCCATTAAAAGATATTTCAGGTCCGATATTAACCAACCGGACCAACCAGGACACGCGTACGAAGCACAGGGCGGAATTTTACCTCTAGAAAACTTACAAAACATATCTAATAGTTACACTTGAAAGAGACATCTACATTATGCGAGTTGAATCGAGTATTGTAGCAATTATGCCGCAGATTCTAGCGTTTATGTTTGGAACATGTGAAAAACTAGAAATC
>JAODXP020000029.1:27050043-27055043 GCA_027497455.2 Sardinella longiceps
CTTCGTTCAGTTACGTATTGCTTTTACAGTTTAAAATGAACATTCTGCAGAATCATTCAAATTCCATGTGTGTGAAACACTGAGCAGAAGTGCTTCACTGGAAGCCTGGCTAGATAACTAGTAGTGTATAAAAGAGAAATCAAATTGAGTTTGTTATGTATTTCCAGTTTTCTCTGAGGTCACATTTGTGTTCTCTGATAAGACACACACACACACACACACACACATGGGCTTTAAATGGCACTCTATGGTGGCATTCTGGGGCATTCTATAGAAAGCCCTTTCCTTTCAAGCTTTTTCACACACGTGAGGGGCATCTGTTATGGTGCTTGTTACCAAAGCATTGTATCTCCACTCAAGTGACACACACACACACACACAGGGCCATAGTATGTCGCATGTGGATGTGCTTAACATTCCATGTCCCCCTCCTCCTCTTCCTCATCTTCCTCAGGTCTTTGCACATGTCCCCTGGGTCTTCCTCCGCTCTGCTTGTGAAGGCCCCCCTTTGAGGGCTTCAAGCCCAACCAGACACTGTGAAAGACAGAGAAAGAAGCAGACAAAGACTAAAAAGAGGAGTTTGAAATGGGGGGGGGGGGGGGGGTCATCATATGCCTGCCCCTAACACACACTCGCTCCCCACTATCCCTCATCCCATCACCTCTGACCCCTCTCGTCTCGAAACGGGCTCTTTTAAAAGCGGAGAATTCCCGAAAGCGATTCCCCGGCGTTTCCCAAAATAGCTGGAAAGGTGAGAGGGGGCAGCTGCGGGGCTTTTGGTGGTGCGGACAGATGCACAGATGCTCCAGGCCTCCAGGGGCTCTTTGCCGGAGACCCGCTCTTCCGCTCCTTAAACGCTCCCCTGTCCCCTGTTAGAGGAGCCAGAGGAGCAGGGAATGGGAATATGGATGGAGCAGGGAATAGGGATAGGGAATGGGAATAGGGATGAGACGACAGACAGACAACAGAAACCAAACTGGGTTATTGATGATCTGTCGGCCATCTTTTCTTTTTTTAGGAGGGGGTGGGGTGGGGTGGGGAGGGGGCAGTTTTGTTTTGAAGACAGTAGTTATATATTGAAGTAAAGGGTCGTGTGTGTGTGTGTGTGTGTGTGTGTGTGTGTGTAAATGTATCTCTGTGTGAGTATTGTCTCTTGATTTCTTCTATATAGCTTGATTGTTAATCCTCTTCTGTAAGATGTGTGTAAGTGTTTGTGTGTCTGCGTGTGTGTTTGTGTGTCTGCATGTGTGTGTGTGTGTGTGTTTGTGAGTGTGTGTGCATGTGTGTAAGCCCTGTTCCTCAGCTGATCCACTGAACCAATGCTGTGGGTGATTTGTGCTGTCAATGTCCCTCTACAAGGCCTATGCACAGGGTTTAAAATTAGCACCCGCCACCGGCCAAATGCAGGTAAAAATTTGGTTTGGCTAGTAACAAAAACCAAGCTACCTGCCATTGGCAGACTACTGAAATATGACTGCTTCATATAGGCCTATGACTTTCCTCATTAATGTGAAATGAAATGAGCGGAGCCAGTAGACGTCGTAGTAGGTGAGTTTAAGTAACCATCTGCTACAAAATACATTTTAAACTTGTGTGTTTTATGGCCTTTGTTACAGAGACACCTAAATTCTAGCACCCTACATTTTTTTTCAGTGGCTGGTAGAAATATTTTTTGGCCGGTAAATGATCAGGCCTTACCTGCCATTGGCAGGTGGGTCAAAAAGTTAATTTTATACCCTGCCTATGCAACACCAGACTGTGTCCATATTACTGGAGTGAATGAGTAGTCACACACATTATTGGAAGTTTTTCTACTTGTCTCTTGGGTTGTGTGTGTATATTGGCAGTGGGTTTAGGTGGGTGTGATATGTACAATTTGTACAGTATGTAATAAGTGTTTGCAGTGTGTATAGGACTGTGTGTGTGTGTGTGTGTGTGTGTGGGAAGATCTCCTCTCCTTCCATCCCTCCCTCCCTCCATCTGCAGAGAAAGAGGGAAAGAGAATTAAGAGTCCAGGATCAATGCCAAACGTGTTGCCCTGGATCAACAGGTTAGGGTTAAGGTTATAGGGTTAGAGTTAGAGTACATTGATCCAGGGAAAACAAGTTTAACACTGATCCTGGACTCTTAATTACTTGGTGATATGATCTTGCGTGTGTGTGTGTGTGTGTGTGTGTGTGTGTGTGTGTGTGTGTGTGTGTGTGTGTGTGTATTCACAGTGATAGCACAACAAAGCGATAAGCACTCATTGTCCATAGTAATCTATGAGGCTCTGTGGCTCTGCACTGGTTTGCACTGGGCTTGCAGTGAGGCCAAGGCAAACCGCTCCAAGCCTTCTGGCTCTCGCCTCTCTTTCTGGAGGTGTCAGCCTTCGTGTGTGATCACCCTGTCAGGTTACACACACCGCCTGTGTGTGGCCCTGGGACCCAACAGGTTGAGACAGCATGCACGTGTGAGTGTGTGTATGTGCCTGTTTGTGTGTGTGTGTGTGTGTCCATGCACGTGCACGTGTGTGTGTGTGTGTGTGTGTGTGTGTGTGTGTGTGTGTGTGTGTGTGTGTGTGTGTGTGTGCATGTGTGTGTGTGTGTTTTAATAAGTGCGGGAACTGTGTTTCTCTCCCATCTGCGGCTTGTGTCAATAAGCCCGCAGCAGTCAGATCTGTGAGCCACCCCGACCTTCACAGCTTGTGTCAGACGTTCTTAGGTGACGAGCCTCGCCCAGATGTTACCGCAGGCAGGCTCTCTCCAGCAGCTCCTTTTGTGACTGACGGGCCTGTTAGTATGCAGATGGAGGAAGGAGAGTGATGGGGGGGGGGGAATGGAAAGTGAAGAAAAAGTACACTCTTTGATAGAGAGATCACAGGGAGGGGTATCAGAGTGGTATGAGAGAGAAACAAGAGATTGGTAAGAGAACAACAAGGAAAAACAGCTGCAGAGACAGGAGAGGAGAAAGACGAGAAAGACTGTGTGTGTGTGTGTGTGTGTGTGTGTGTGTGTGTGTGTGTTTTGAGAAAGTGTGTGACAGAGACACAGAGCAAGAATGTCAAGCCAAAAATCGATGTGTTTGTATGTATATGTGAGTTTTGTGTGTCTGAGATTAAAAGACAAGATGGACGTTTGTGTGTGTACATCTGTATATGCTCTGAAAGACAGAAAGAAAGAAAGAAAGAAAGGAAAGTGAGGAAGGGAGGGAGGGAAAGAGGGAGAAAGAGAGACAGGGGTGGGGGGGGGGTTGTTGGCAGTGCTCATGAAATGTTCTTGATCTTATCTGGCAGCAGGTTGGGCTGCGGTGCAGGCAGGCCAGCTGGCACTGAGGCTCTCTGACTGACTGGAGCTGGAGCCCGAGCTGGAGCGGCCACTGTGTGATATTCCCCCTCTGCTGGCGCGACTCCCTCTCCTCTCCTTCCCTCCCTCCCTCCATCTGCAGAGAAAGAGAGAGAGAGAGAGAGAGAGAGATTGAGGGAGGGGGGGGGAGAGACAGAAAGATGGAGGAAGCAAGAGGAGGAGGGAGAGAGAGAGAGAGAGAGAGAGAGAGAGAGAGAGAGAGAAAGATGGAGGAAGCAAGAGGGAGGGAGGGAGGGAGGGAGAGAGAGAGAGAGAGAGAGAGAGAGAGAGAGAGAGAGAGAGAGAGAGAGGTCTTACCGTAATGGGCCGGCCCCTTCAACAGTGCTGAGCACTAATTACCAGACTAGAGATGACAGCCCTTCAGTGACAGGGGTGGAGTAGGGTGGGAGGTCATGTGTGTGTGTGTGTGTGTGTGTGTGTGTGTGTGTGTGTGTGTGTGTGTGTGTGTGTGTGATGTGGTGTGGTGTGTGTGTATGCAGTGTTATTTTAAAGCAGATGCTACACTGGGGTGATTGTGGTTATTCAAAAAGCACAAAAATGTATTGTGTTGAAATGCTTTTTAGTTTCAGTGTAAATGAAGAAAATGTGTAAGAAAACCTCTACAGTGTGTGTGTGTGTGTGTGTGTGTTGGGAGGTTACAGTGGACCTTGGCACCATGTGCCAGAGTTGAGTTATCCCTTAGTGATGGAAGTGGTGTGTGTGATTGTACTTGTGTGTGTGTGTGTGTGTGTGTGTGTGTGTGTGTGTGTGTGTGTGTGTGTGTGTGTGTGTGTGTGTGTGTGTGCATGTATGCTTGTGTATGTGTTTTGTTTTCACTGGTATAGTGGCATAATATATGTGTTTTGGGTCCACTGGTATAGTTATCAAGTGGTTCAAATCTTACTTACAACACAGAAGCTTCTTTGTTGCCATAGGCAACTATACTTCAACACCAATGTACATGTGGTGTCCCTCAGGGGTATGTCCTTGGACCTTTACTTTTTTAGCCTTAATATGCTTCCACTTGGACAAATTATCACTAACAACTTAATATCTTATCATATTATTCTAATGACACCAGAATTCTTTGCTCTGTCATCTGATGCCCCCCCTTGAATGTCTTTGTCAGTGTATAGAGCAGATTAACAACTGAATGTCAGACAATTTCCTTCATCTTAACACAGACAAAACCGATGTAATTATACTTGGAAAAAAGGAGGAAATAGTCAGGATTGCCACTGGCATCAACACGAAAGGGCTGAAAGCAAAAGAGGCCTTGAAAAATCTTGGGGTTGTCATTGACAGTGATCTAAACTTCAACAGTCTCATGAAAGTAATACGGCAGACCTTAGAACTGCGTGTGTGTGTATGGTGGGGTGGGGTGGATACTGCACACCTTGAACCTAAGCCCCAGAGTTGAGTTTAGTATTTAGTGATTGAAGTGGTGTGTGTGTGTGTGTGTGTGTGTGTGTGTGTATGCGCACGTTTGTGTTTGTGTTTATGTGTGTGGTGTGCTTGTGTGTCTGTGATGTGTATGGAGTGGGTGAGTGGGGGGTTCCGCGGACCTTGGCACTAAGTAATGGAAGTGATGTCTCTCTCTCTCTCTGTGTGTGTGTGTGTGTGTGTGTGTGGAGTAGGAGGGGAGGGCCCCTTGGGAGTGTTTGGGAGTGCCTCTGA
>JAODXP020000029.1:27068148-27083148 GCA_027497455.2 Sardinella longiceps
TGTAAGGGATAATGTATTGTCCGCCGGTCATTATAGAAAAATATTTCCTGAGGGGAAGAACCGGATTCGTCCTCAAGGGAAATATTTTTCTATAATGACCGGCGGACAATACATTATCCCGCTTATTATACGGGTCCTTGCCAACACGACGATATAATATTTTACAGAAACGTCTTTTTCATTTAATTTGTTAACGTGGTTTCAGCGGAGAAACAAATAGTTCGCAGAGAAACTTCAACTTGAAACATTCTATAGAACGCAGCTGATGTCCTTTCACTTTCATTGTTGATCTCTATGCGGGGATTGATACGGAGACGTGAATCTCAGGCAAAAAACCTGTTGCCATTGACAGCGGTCATTATAGTTTTCCAGCGGTCATTATACAGAAATAACTGACCTGCGAACGTTGAGGAGCCCCATTGAAAGTGAATGGAGCCTCCATCAACATTCTAGAGACCCGTATAATAAAACGCATTATTAACTTGTCAACTTCGACAACCAAGACTCATCATTAATCATGTCTAATGTCTGTGCGTAGTACACCTAGTGAGAAGTTACATTTTATTATGCATTTTATCATCCTGTGGTTAGTGACATCATCACATTTGAGAATAGCCTATAAAAAATATGCTATGCCAACAACAAAGCATACCTAATTTATTGTACTCACCCCTGGAAAGCCATGTTTGATCTTTGATTGTTTCAATCTTCTTCAGCTGTTGTGAGTTGATCTAAGCTATCTGACGATCTACTAAAGATCATTTCCTGGAAACAGAAATCATGAGGGAAAGCCTCTGTAGTTCCAGTCCGACCTGTGTGCACGGATCTGACAAAAAAAAAACCAAGGACTTCTCAGAGAAAGAGAGAGAGAGAGAGAGAGAGAGAGAGAGAGAGAGAGAGAGAGAGAGAGAGAGAGAGAGAGAATTTATAAAGCATGAAGTACAACAAATGCGGTGAAGATATTTTTAAAGTAGACTCTCTTGTAGCCTACCCCCCCCCCCCCCCAGCACCACAACCTTTAGTAGACTAGGCTAAATCCCGTCGGCTAGTCGTGGCCATCATTTGAACCAAAAACAGACATCTATTTCAGACCACATTTCAACCAACCACTTAAAGATGTCTACTGGACATCCATTTCAGACCACATTTCAACCGGGAGCAGGGCCACTCGTCCATCCGCGTTTCGTCCACGCCAGTTCGTCCACCCTGCAGTCTTTTCGTCCAAGGGAGCATCCATTTCGTCCACAGGGACCAACCATTTCGTCCGCCGGCATTTCGTCCATCGGCGTTTCGTCCATTTGTATTATTATTCATTATAATAAAATATTAATCAGCTCTACCGGCCAGTCTCCATGAATATATTTGTATGCTGAATTATTTGTGTAATTTTCGTTGACCTATAGTACTTCCATGATGAATGATTTCACATAGAAAAATGGATTAACCTTTGACCTTCACCTGTTAAATAAACATTTGATTGAACCCCTCCTATATGACTCTCTCCTTGACATTTTTTTAGGAATCGACCCTATGCTAAGGTATGAATACGTTTTTATATATTTACCTGACATTAAGTCTCTTAGCTAGGAAATGTTTTTTTTTAAGTGATAGAATATCCTACTGATGGCTGAACTGTGACTGTTGAAGTTAAGATCACTATCAATGACAACCAGAAGATTTATAACAGTCTCTTCTTTTCAGAGAGAGAGGGATTTTGTTCATAAAACATTTAAGATAAAACATTAAGTGAATATATTTTTCCTCATCCAAACTTTATCTGACTCTCCTGTGGTTGTAAAGTGTACGCCTATAAGGCCAATGGAAAATTAGGCTGATAAGGACCTGCACCCTCATTCTGGCATAGTTTTGTAAGGAAAAATGTTATCACATCTGAATCCTCCCTCAAGTCAAGTTGTGCAAGCCATTGATATTATGATAGACTGCAAAGTTAGGCTAAGCCTAACTGATTATTACACCAGAATGAGAGTATAGTATATCAGCCTACAAAGAGAAGAGTTTTAATTTGGAAAAATATAAAAAAAAAAATTTTACAAGATGTTTAAACAAAATAAAGTTTATCATGTAAGAATCACGTGACCGCCAAATATGAATTTATACCAGTAAACAGACATATAGTACCTCCTCCACCATTACTGTAATCATACAGTAGGTGTGCCACAAGGTTGGGCACTCTACGCTCCACTGCTCTACGCCCTGTACAGTATATATGACTAATCCCCAGCCCATCCCACCAATATACAATCATATTTGCTGATAACACCTCCACCACCATCACTGGACCCATCACAGGAGATGATAAGTTAGCCTACAGGGAAGAAATACAAACTTGAGAATACAGACTTGAGTAGGGCTGTTAAGTTTTTTTTTTTTTTTTTTTTTGCTTTGAGTCACTCTGATGTCACAGAGTATCCAGCACTCCCCTTTAAGGAAAAGAATGTCATGTGACTTCATGAGAATGAGAAACAGCTGATTTGTCACCCACAAAAATCCCCACTTTTATTTCACATTTTTCCAAAAGCAATACATCAGTATTACAGAACTCAAGCTGTCAGTGACTTGAGATACACTTTCAGAATTTACAGTATGTCTTTTAAGTAATTAATTAAGTAATGAATGTAAAGTTCAAATTAAAATAACCTACCTAAAAGACAAGAATAAAGCAGTAATAATTTAAAAAGAAATAATTAGTAGTAATAATTTGTAATGATTTAATTTAGACTAGTCATAATCATAATCATTAAATGACCCTGACCCCCCTTTGAAGTACCCATCATTTATGTCGTTGCAGTTGGATCACTCTCTCTTACCAAGAGGCGTCTGAAGCTGCGAGACAAGGGCAAGTGTTTTCTAAACTTCTGTGCACCAAAGATGAGAATAAGTGGGCTAAGGCCACAGTGCAGACAAATCAATGCGTTAGAGACGGTATAATGAGCTGCAAAGGCATCTGTGCTCTTGAACGCACCTTGTGGGATAACTCCATGGAAGCTCAGGAGGAGAAGCAAAAGAAAGATGTTATACGGAGCCCAGCAGATGAAGAAGCCTACCACGATCAGAAGGATCAGTCTTATCGCCTGGTTCTTCCTCGCCATCCTGGATTTCCGGATGCGGATCCACATCCACAAGTAGCAGAACACAATCACCCCAAATGGCAAAAAGAAGAAAATGATGATCTGGATGTATTTACCGAAATAGTCTACAAGATCTGCCCTATTGCTCTGGATACAATACAGATCATCATCATCATCATCATCGTAACTGTCGATCTTGCGGATCACAAGTTCAGGTATACTGCAAACCAAACACAGCAGCCAGAGAATGCCACACACAGTGTGCATGTGTGGTGTAAAACTGGAGTTAGGCACAGCGTGGACAACTCCTCTGTAGCGGTACACTGTCATGGCCGTGAGGAACGCCATGTAACTGTACAATCCCAAGGACCACACGGTATTCAGAAACCTGCATGCCATGTCGCTCATCACCAAGCTTTGGTTGACATTCGCTGCCCAAATTGGAAGAGGCAGAGTGAAGATGAGATCAGACACGGTGAGATGCAGCAACAGCAGATTAGACGTCCGTCTCAGGCCCTCACGCTTCAGCAGAACCCACAGCAAGAAACTGTTCCCAGCCAAACTAATACAGAAGAACAGACCGTAGCAGACAGTGGAGAAACTCCTGAGAAACTCCTGAGAACGTCCTGTTGATCCTCCTCCAGCCAGTCTGCATAATCATAATACCAATAAATATAATCATATTCATCATTGTGCAATTCACTATTATTGTACTCCATCATCCAAAGAAGATTGGTAAACTAATGCTGTTCTGTTTTCTTGTTCAGAGGAAGATGTACTACTGATCTGCCGGCTAACAGGGAGAGAAGGGTTGAAATGTTCATGACATGGCAACATTTACTAAGGAACATGAGCACTGAGGTTTTCCTAGAAGCAGAAGTGTTGAAATACTGAAAAATTTTGCTGTGATTGAACTTTTCTTTTCCTTATTTGTCAGTGCTGTTACAAGTGACATGATTGAAGGACATTGTAGATCAGTATGTTTGGTTACACTTATACTCAGTATTCATTGAATATGGTTGAATTCAGCTAGAAATGCACAATGACAGTGTTATGACACTGAGGGACTGATAGGCCTGTGGTTTGGTTACAGTAAAATGTCAGTTAGAAATAGGATAGTAGGAAACTGTTCATTAGGCCTATACTTTATGCCTTTATACCAGTAGGTAGCCTGGCAGGCCATCCTATATCATTGAAATGTATAGTCTGCCATCGAGAGATGGACTGAACTCAATCGTTGGCGGAACAAGGCTGTTATCTTTCAAAATACTTCTGGACGCAACACGATAGCCTATGGCCAGTCGGACGAACAAACAAGATGTAAACACCAATTAAAAAGGCTGTGGTGTTCGGCAAAGCCCGCGCTAAACACAGAGAGCGTTGTGATTATGGCTATGATTATGGCTTGCTACTATATGTAGCCTGGGCACATCCATACTTCCTGTCGCTGCACGAAATTTTGCAATTTCCTCAACTCTCAAGCCCCGAAAAATCAGGACCCAATGAGAAATGAGCAGGCTTGAAGGAGGCAAGCTTACAATGACTCTGCCCAGCTCTGTCCCATAATATTGATAGAAGTTTGATAGCATTTGATAGATGTTTACATTAATCCCGCCTCAGCAATGCTAGCTTTGCCAGACCACAGTTCATTTCTGAACGTGGTTGCGCAAGCCAGCCTAGTATCACTGGATATGTATTATGTAAATTAATCAAACATTCATATGCATAAATTAATCCATCCTTGCTATGTGGGCAACAGTCTGCTCATGCCTGTATTGTGCATCTACTGTATACAGAGATAGAGATACAGTTCATGTTTTTATTTATCCAAATGAAAAAAGTTTGCTTTCATTTTAAAATGGCACCTTTTGCTCCCAGAACTCCCAGATATGTATGAAAATCTCTTCACACTTATTTATTTGTCCATTTTATCAACAGAAGCAGAATGGTGATTGATGCTTTACAGACACAGCCCATTTGGAATATTAAATTGCCCATTCATGTATCATAAATGTTTTCGTCTGTAAACGCAAGGAACATCTGTCTCTGTGTGTCTGTCTTGTCATCATATCAGTTATGCTGTTGTGCTTGATGTTTGACACATAGCTCTCTACACATACACTTAACATTTAACAGAATAGAGTAGAATAGGCTACTCCACTGTGAAGCGCTTTGGGTGTCTAGAAAGGCGCTATAGAAATCCAATGTGTTGTTAATAGAATAGAGTAGAATAGGCTGTTGAACAATCCTTTATTGTCCACCTAGGAGGAAAATGCTCTTTGGCTCACCATCACAGAAATCAGAGACACATATAGCTTGCCAGAGAGCAGCACAAAAGACAAAGTATGGATATAAAAAGAAAAGTAGGATACATTAAAAAATTTAAGAAAATAGTATATGAAAATAATGAATAGCAGTTCATGTACCGAATTGAGTAGATTAATGGCATTTGATTTTTTTAATGTCACGTGTGGAACGCACAGAACAAAAAAAAAAATATCGAATAATTTTAAGCAACCAGTAAAAATGATTATATAGTGATATGCTGTCTATCAAACCCAACTGCTGTGTGTCCCCTCTCCCCTCTCCATTTGTTCTGTACACTGGAGATGTGTTTAGGGGAAATCTGAAGACGGGATTGGACAGTTGCATACCACATCCAATATAAAAGGAAACAAGATTTTAATCAATTCAACTTAGGCTGTTTAGTTTACTTTCGGCCAAAATGTGTCCCTTTGTTTCACCTATGTGCAAAGAATATAATACAAAAGTATAAAAGTCTTACAGTACAGCAAAATATCGAAGATGATGAGACTATGATTACAAAAAATTGCATTGCTTGGTCCATGAAACTTCATTGAACATTCTTCTGTCCAGAGGTCTGACCAGTGTCTGTTGTTACCACAACTTGTGGCTTGACAGAGAAAGCTTTCTCTCTTCCAAAGAGGCGTCTGAAGCTACGATTCAAGGGCAGGTGTTCTCTAAACTTCTGTGCACCAAAGATGTGAACAAGCGGGCTAAGGCCACAGTGCAAGCTAATCAATAAGTTAGCGATGGTATAATGAACCTGAAAGGCAATTGTGTTCATGAAGGCACCTTGTGGAATCAGTCCATGGAAGCTCAGCAGTAGAAGAGAAAGAAAGATGTTGTACGGAGCCCAGCAGATGAAGAAGCCTACCACGATTAGGAAGATCAGTCTCATCGTCTTTTTCTTCCTCGCCATCCTGGACTTCCGTATGCGTAGACACATCCTCAAGTAGCAGAACACAATCACCCCAAATGGCAAAAAGAAGAAAATGATGATCTGCATGTAATTGCGCAAATAGCTGAGGTGGTTTGACTCATAGCTATGAATGCAGTACTGGTTTTCATTGTCTTTGTCAGGATTGACATACTGATTTTCAGTGTCATACTGAAATTCGTAGTTATTGACCTCATCAACATGCTGATGTTCAAAGTAATTGATTTCATTGACATACTGATCTTCAGTGTCATTGATAGGTCTGCTGATCACATCACTGGTCTCAAGTATCACAAGTTCAGGTGCACTGCAAAGAAGGCAGAGCAACCACAACACAATGCACACCGTGTGCACAAAGGGTTTGAAAATAGATCTTGTGTGAGCGTGTATGACTGCATTGTAGCGGTGCACCGTTATAGCCATGACAAATATCATGTAACTGTACAAACCCAAGGACCACACGCCATTCAGAAACCTGCATGCCATGTCGCTCATCACCAAGGTTTGGTTGGTATTTGCTGCCCAAATTGGAAGAGGCAGAGTGAAGATGAGATCAGACACGGTGAGATGCAGCAACAGCAGATTAGACGTCCGTCTCAGGCCCTCACGCTTCAGCAGAACCCACAGCAAGAAACTGTTCCCAGCCAAACTAATACAGAAGAACAGACCGTAGCAGACAGTGGAGAAACTCCTGAGATTATCTTCATCCAACCACTCTGTATAATCTTCTTCCCAATAATCCAAATCATAATCTTCATAGATTAAGTCATATTCCGGAACATTCAGAGTCACTGTTCTGTTGCTCTCCATGATGAAAAGAAGAAGAAAAATGGAAATGTTTTATATCCTTGTTCAGAGGAACCAATGCTTCTGCTGAGAATGATAATATGTGGTAGGCAGGGTGAGAAAACTGTATTGAAAGTGAACTCAACAGAACTAGGCCTATAAATAATGACCTGGTCAGGACAGGATGCGGTTCTTTGCATGAGGACTAATTTCTTTGCAGTCAAAAAACCACATTACGTAGGTGGTGTTAGCGAATCATGTGAATAATCTTAACACAGAATGTTCAAATGAATTTTGATATTAAAGGCGATGTTAGTGATATTTTTCACACAACATTTACAAAATATTAATAACATATTAATCATGTCTGCTCATGATCGCTTTCGTGCTCCTGGTGCCACAGGTACAGCAAGTGTTTGCAAACTGAAACCAAACAAGCAGGGGCTGAATGCCCACTGAAACAATAACACAGATATTATAGATAGAAGAGCTGAGGGCAGTTAATGCATGTTTTTCGAATTTGTATAAACAAAGTTTCAACTGAAATAGCCAATCAAATGTATCACTAATTAAAAATTCATTCAACTCTATGATGTTTACCTAATAGCCATACAAATTATATCCACCAGAAATAGTGACACCTCCACATCAGGTTTGTGGATGACAGTGGTTATGGGCCTGATCAGCAAAAACAATGACACGCCTTCTTGGATTAGTTAGAGGTGGCACAGTGGTGCAAGTCTATTGATCTTTTTGTTGATGTTCCTTTTCTTTTGCTTTGCTGACATTCAATGGCAAGCTGTTAGGGTGCTTTCACACCTAGCTCACTGGAACGGTACAGGGAACGCATAGCCTACAGCACACAAATATCGTATACCAACTAGAAATTCAGGGCATAACTGCAAATATGTAGGCTTGGCCTTCATAACCTCCTGCAACATCTGTTGGTAAGTAGAATGCAAAACTGCAAAAGCTGGGTGTTGCACTAGAAACCTCACACATACCAGCAGGGGTATAGTGGGTGTTAGATGTTGGGAGCCCCCCCCCACTTCTTGAAACCAAACTGAAAAATCCCCTATAACCTCTGTATACCAGCTTGAGTTTGCTTATCATGCAAGGCATACTTCAGGTGAAATGGTCAGGTTATAAATAGCCAGATGCACCAGATCCTTACACTGCTTTGAACTTTTTGCAAAGCCTCTTGAATCTCTTGAATGCTTTATTAAATTATTGGGCACGCCAGAGCTATCTGTCCACCATATTGGCCAGCCAATAAACAATAACATAAGCTGATGGAGAGATCCCTGACTGTGCTGTAGCGAAATGTGATACTGAGCTGAAACACTAGGTGGTGCTACCAGACTCTTACAGTTGACTGCCAGAGGACCATCAAAGACACTCATGGTGTTTCAAAACAAAGTGAATCCACTGCACTTCTGTTTACTTATGATGCCTCAATGATAAAGGACCATCTTGATCAAAAAATAACTAACTTAATTTTTTTACACTTCATCAGAGTGTTATAAAAGAAACAAAACTTAAAGGGCAACTTCAGTCATTTTCAGCAAGAACTCTATTGCTCAAGCTACTTGAGATTAGCCAATACTGAAGACACAAGACATTTTGGTCCAACCATATAGGTTTCCTTGAACAGAGAATAATCACTTACAACTGGCCCAATAGAGCAGATTTTTGAACTGTATTTTTAATATCTTAACATACTCCAAATGTCACCACAAAAACTATGAAGTATCAACAGACACCTTACAACACAGAACTGTATTGTGTATGACGACAAATGGCTGAAAAAGTGTTAAAACTGTGTGTTTTTGCAAGCAGCCAAACATTGTTTATTCACAAAACGGTTTTGTAAACACTGCATAAAAACACTATTTTAACCACTTTGGACAAGAAGTAGGATAAGAAGTTCCATTGACTCAATGTAAACGGCTTGTTCACTTTTGGACTTTTCCAAATTCTTTTGTTCCATTTGTAGTCAGCAGACTTGTGCAATTTGCATTATTTATTTTTATTTTTTTTTATTTTTATATTTGTTTGGCGCACCTTCCCATTGTCTCAGCTGCGGTGGATGGAGTGTGCATGAGTAAGTAGAAAGGTAGGCCTAGAAGAGGTGGGGACTACCCCCTGTACCCACAAGGCCACGCAGCTATAATGGAAGTCATAGAAAATAGCATGAATTACCACACTAAATACACAAGTTATTTTATAGGTACAATTTATCTTAATAAATATGCACACAGACTTGAGTCACCTTGATAAATATATACTTTATGTATTTTTGCTTGTTTTAACCAGTTGGGGGGCGTGGACCACTCCTAAGTGATGTCCCTCTGGGTGACTGGATGAGAGCCAGAGCAGGGTAATGGGGAAGACACAAGTAGCCTGACATAGCCCGACCATAATACTGCTGTTCATCCGTATTCATGGTCTGGAGTTTCTTTAACCTGACGCGATTATACTGCGGAGGGGAGGCATTCACTTTGGTTTGAAACGATTGGACAGCTCGTCTAATCAGCTTCGCTATTGGCGGTAGACTCTCACCGATGTAAACACCCCAGAGGACCGTTCCCAGACCATGGATACGGATGAACATTCGTATTATGGGCGGGCTATGTCAGGCTAGACACAAGCGCCAACAACATCCACTTCCACTGCTCAGATGGAACACAATTGGAACATAATTGGAAGGGCATGCATGACATGGGGAAGTTGGGGACAGTGGAGTCATAGGTATTTGCCCCATAGGTATTTGTGGCCGCCAGACCATGGTGGAGTCTCCACAGGGCCCTGCGAGTGATGACACTTCCCTTAAAGTGACATTCCACCATTTTGGAAAATATGCTCATTTTCCACCTCCCCTCGAGTTAAACAGTTGAGTTGTATCTCTCTCCAGTCCATCCAGCCATTCTCTGCTTCTGGCAGTAGGACTTTTAGCTGTAGCTTAGCATAGATCATTGAATCAGATTAGACCATTAGCATATCTCATATTGTCTCTCCTACTGTCTTGTTCAAATTGACTATGAATTCTGGTAGTTTTGCTGACTCTTCTGTAGTTGCAAAGTGTACTAAGACCAACAATATGTGATTTTATAGCCTGCTATGGCATGGATCTAATCTCATTCAACATATGAGGGGACTATTGTCTCTCATATCAGCCCAGAAAATCAACAACTTTCATTTTGGGTTGGTGTTTGGACAAGTTGCAACTACAGAAGAGTCAGGTGTTAATTTGGGACAATATCAGATGGTCATTTTTCCCCAAATGGTGGAATGTCCCTTTAATGATGCCGTAATGTTCTGCTGTACTAGTTAAATAATGGCTGAGGCCAGGTATGAACTGGCCAGAGGGCATACAGGTCAATGCCTGGTGGGCCGAAGGTCATTTTGGGGCAGGGGCTGTCAATTACTCATAATTTTCATGAAGGATATAGGGCTAGTTTAATTAAATATCTCATGTTCATGCAATATGTCCAGCTTATAGTGTTACTTTACCTAGCCATAACGTTATTTTTTTATTGAATAAAATGATGGTGGGCCGCCATGGCCAAAAATGTCCAGGCCATTTTCTCGGGCCTGGCCGAGGCCTTTATTTACTTCACCTACACCAGGCTTTTATTTTAGCTATCCTATCACTTTAATGTTTCTAGATGTTGGCTATGTTTTCATGGATATGCATGTTCTGTATAGTGCTCCTGCACAGCCTTTCCAATGTTTTTTTAGTTACAACAAATTGACCCCAACCGAATTTTCTGTATTGACTATGAGTATATTAATCCTCACAGTACTTTAATGGAAGTGTTCTGCTAAATATGACCAGTTGGTTTTCTATAGGAACAAGTAGTCTATCTTTCACGGGTTACTGGTAAAACATTTACTGGTAGGCTACTTTGAAGTAAGGGCATGATGATTTTTGTCAATTGCTTGTATGATCAGATGCAGTAAATGTGTCCTTCAAAAAATGCAGAAAAATCCTCTGCCATGAAAGAGTCTTCAATAAAAAATATCTTTACTATGTATTACCTGGTGTGGTATTTGAACACTTCCTCACAATGCTTGCACTGAAGTCATCCTCCTCAAACAGGACCTGAGACAAAAAACTAAAAAAACTCCACACTCTACACAATCCACTCCAATGTTGGCAGACATTTGGAGGATTTTGATAAATAATCTAACATGGTCAGTTATAACATCATGTAATTCAAATCTATCATACTGCTCAGGCCAAGCTTTGGGGCTATATTCTTATGACACATGGCTGAATGGCAAAGTGAAGAAAAAGAAAAACGATTTGCACACTGCCTTAAAGTGACTCAACAGATTTACAGATGCTTTTAAGAGATCGCAAGAGATTGAAACGTTGCCTCTTTATTAAAAGTTGAGTCACTTTAAGGCAGTGTGCAAATCTTTTTTCTTTTTCTTCACTAGTATGTTATTTTGATTTAGTACCTGCCAAAAAAAAACTTTTGGATGTGCACACACAACAACTCAATTTGAATGGCAAAGTGTCAGGGGTGTTTAATGACCAGGAGATGGCGCTATACTTAACAATTTGTGGATGGGTGCCCTGCACATGCCACAATATTTACTTACAGTGAGCCAGAGGTGTTTAATGACCAGGAGATGGCGCTATACTTAACAATTTGGGGGTGGTAAGTCTTGTAACTGAGTTACACAGTTTGTGAGACTGCAGAAAAGAGACAATTCCTTCATTGCTATTGGTTATCTCTGTTTTGGCTCTCTCGTACAAAACAGCGAATACATTACTTGAGAGGCTGATTCAAACCTTTAATCCCCAGATAAGAATTGTTTTGCTCCTAGGAATCTATAATCATCCATTTCAACAATAAACTAGAAAAGCGCTCAGAGATGCGGACCTCTAACCTGGGCGAAAAGCCGACTGTTGACTATGGTACCTCCGCCAAGACAATGTGGTCACAGATGGTGTTTTGGATCACCAGTCGCCACCAAAATCGAATCAATGTCAAAAGTGCAATGAGTATTGTAAAAAAAGTTGAAAGTACGAGTTCCATTCTCTTCAGTGTATTGGGAAGGATCATGGGAGTGAACTTACACTAAACATTTTGAATTGGTCTGGAAGGTAGGCCCTATTTACCTTTGAGAGAAGGCCTAATTTGGTAAATGGTAGGCCTAGTGATTGTACGTTTCCATTAAACTAATATGCTCATCAAACATGCTCATAACGAATAATAGGTAATACAAATGGACGAAACGCAGGTTGGTCCCTGTGGACGAAACGGATGCTCCCTTGGACGAAAACACTGCATGGTGGACGAACTGGCACTGACGAAACCCGCATGGACAAAACGCTCTGTTTCCGTTTAATTCACAGGTCGATCATTGTAACTCAGACAATATTGTGTTGCTTCAGCTACCTGAGGTGGGATACTTCAGAGAGAGGCTGACAGTTAGGTGATTGCTGCTTCCTAGTTCATGAGTGTTTCTCAAAGTCGAGGAAGCATGCTTGGAAGGCTGCTTTTTCGAGCATTCCACGTCATTGTCAGTCGCCAAGTACTGTTCCAAAGTCAAGCATCCTTCTAAATTCTAGCGAGGACAGAAGCCTTTGTTCATAGATTTTTCAAGGATGCACTGATGGAGCCTCGTTTTTGAAGTGTACGACTTCCAAGGCCAGTGTGCTACCTAGGAAGCATTCTCGACTTTGAGAAACACTCCTTGTCTCTGCAATCTGAGTAGCCATCCGCAGGAAATCAGAACTGGGGTGTACTGTACACTACAGTCTTAGACCCAGACAACGGTAGGCAGATGGCGTTTCCCCTCTGGAAGAATCTACCCTTTGACCCCTAGAACGTTTCCCTTCTCTCAGCCAATCAGATGCGTCAAGGCTCGGCTGGGTGCTGGGCGCTCCCTCCTGCTAGAGCATCTGGTCGCTCCTCCCGACCGACCGACGGAGGAAATAATAAAAGTGAGTAATAATGAGCTTAGATCGCCTCCAAGTGCGGGAACAAGAGGTCACCCTACCTGGGGAGAGAGAGAGAGACAGAGAGAGAGAGAGAGAGAGAGAGAGAGAGAGAGAGAGAGGGAGAGAGACGCCCAGTCAGGAGCTATCCTGTACTGTTTACTGATGTCGTGCTTGTCCCCCCCCCCCCCCCAAACACACACACACACATACATGCACACACACACACACACACACATACACACACACTCACCTTTTGCCCATGCTATGAAGTTCTCCAAAGTCGGAGCGACCGGGCATAGTAGCCGCTGTCAGGGTGAGTAATTGGCATATGCCACAACAATGGATAATGAATTAAAAAGGTCGATTCACACATCTTTGGGCCATTAGAGCTCGCCCAGTAGTGGACATCCTTTATGAGAATTAAATGGGAAATCAATGGTCAAGAGTTTAGCACCACACACACACACATAAACACACACACACACACACACACACACACACACACACACACACACACACAAACACACACGAACATAAACACTCATAGACACACACAATGCGCTCAGGATTCTGCAGTCAGATGTTTGATTTTGCCAGCATTTGCAGCAGAATAGGCCAAGGCTTGTCAAATTAGAAGGGAAATGATAAAGTGGCGGAGATGGAGACATTGTCCTCGGCCCACGCTAGGAGGAGGAAATAGGTCAGGGGCCTTCAAGGGTCCCTGGGCACTTCCTCGGTGGCACAAACACTGACATGAATTACACAATGTTAAGGAGGAGGAGGAGGGGGGGGGGGGCAATTCATTCAAGCCTCTTTAGGAACAGACCCAAATCGATTGATGAGCTGATTGTGTTTTAGTCCCCTCAGAGCCAGTTCATTCCTAAACTAGAAAAGCGCAGACCTCCGCCAAGGCAATGTGGTCACAGACACAATATACATCCCAGATCATGTTCTGGATCACCGATCGCCACCGAAATTTAATCAGCTGTTGCTTGTCCCAATATACACATTGTCCAAAATTTCATCCAAATCCGTGCAGTACTTTTCGAGTTATCCTGCTGACAGACAAACAGACAAACAAACCAACGCGACCGAAAACATAACCTCCTTGGCGGAGGTAACAATAATCTCGAACCTCATCGCCAACACCACCACAATGTCACCTCCAACGTCAGCATGCTGCTTCACTGACTGAACTCCATTTATGACAAATGGTAAACTAAACGTGCCATTTTTTTTTTCAGCTTTTTTCCCCCCCTACTCCAACACAGCGTTGCATAATCAAAAGATTCTGTCGGGGAAGAGAAACGGCACAGTGGGTAGTCATTACGGTCATATATCAAATATCACAGCGCATTCTGGATGTGGATGCAAATTTTCTCGTGCAGAGGGGACAGGCTTGCTTTGATTGTCAAAAAATCTGTGTTGACTTAAAACACAAAAGGCAGAAGAGGGGACGGGAAAACATGGGGGCAGGATCATAGTGGTATGGTGTGGAGGGGTAGAAACCAATTAATGCGGAGGAGGGGTAGAAAAAAAAGTCTGTTCATCCTCTTCTTCTTCTCCTCCTCCTCCTCTTCCTCCTCCTCCTCCTCCTCCTTCTTCTTCTTCTTCTGAACAACCACAGTGACAACAAAACAAAAGTTCTTACAAGCCCCATGGTTGGGGAAAGAGGCCTCTGAGGAACCGCCAGCTGGGGGTGGACTCGTACCCACAACAGAGAGCCAAACTTTGGGGCGGATATGAGGACAGATCCCCCCCCTCCCCCAGCCCCAGCCCCAGCCCCCAGCCCCCAGCCCCCAGCCCCCAGCCCCAGACCCAAACCCCAACCCTTCCAAAACCCACTCCTCCAGCCTCCCCATCCGAGACCCAGAGCCGAGCCGTTGCTGATGTTTAAACACTGTGGCAGCCTGGTCCCCACTTCC
>JAODXP020000029.1:27088148-27165648 GCA_027497455.2 Sardinella longiceps
GTTTTCCATGCTAACTTGCATAGACGATGTGGACTCTAAAGTACTTCCCTCCCTTTAAGAAATGGTGTCACAGTTTGACTGTTTGATTTATTGAATAAGCTTACAGTTAAAGGGATGTACAAATAGACAGAGATAACTTCAAAGCTTCATGCCTTAGTAAGTAATGTTCTTTAGATTGTGAAGATTTGTGTTGGGAGGGAGAAAAAGGAACATGCTTATCGAAATAGATACTTGCAGAGGAAGACTACACAGGACGTTTTTTTTAGGAAACTTCTCTGCTTTAAAAAGCCCTGCTACAAAATGTTATCCGTCTTGGATAAGTGGACGCAGTTGCCATGACACTTCATAGATCATGAAAAACTCCAGAGTCCCAAAAAATGATTGGAAAAAAAAAAAAACACGGCAAATAAGAGCAATTTAATTACACAGTACATGAAAAAGCACCATCTTAAAACATCACTTTATGTATACGTTTGCCTTACATACTTCATAAAACAAAATGATGTGGCACAAGGAAGTTTTAATGTACATTATCAAAGTCCAAATATTGGCTTGCAGCACAGCACAACACAGGGGCTTGTGAGGAGCAAAAGTGAAAGAGTCAAGCTTGAGAGCTCTTCCCCCCACAGTGAAGGAAGGAAACCCTTAAGTGAGACGGGATCATCTGTATCTTATCAATGCAAAGTCCCCTTCCCTCCTCCTCCTCCTCCTCCCTCTTCCCTCCATAGCCCTAAACAGAAAAAGCTGCTGCACTTATGACAGACCAGGGCAGGCTTCCCTTCAAAGAGCACTCTCTCTCTCTCTCTCTCTTTTTCTCTCTCTCTCTCTCTCTCTCTCTCCCTCCCTCTCTTCTCTGCTAAAGCGTCTGTTGTCTTTTGAGGAGAAAGGGATCAGTTTCAGCAGCCGAGGCTGGGGGGGTGGGGGTGGGTTGGGGGGGACTGGCTCTCATCATCCTGACAATAAAACTGGAGAGAATAAAAACAAAAGCAAAAAGCTTTACAAAGTGAAGGAAAGAGGGAGTGAAAGAAAAAAAAAGGGGGGGGATGATGATGATGATGATTTCCATCACTGATTATTCATTAAAAAATGTCTTATCCTTCAAATACCCGAGCAAAAACTTGGTCTTGATTTGGGGAGGGGAGAGAAGTAAAACAAGGAGGAGGAGGAGGAAGGATCTGTGCAAAGGTCTTCGGACATCATGGGAGACGTTATCCTAGTGTTGGAATGCAGCGAAGAATAAGCTGCGCAGATTCTTTCCAGGTTCCCTGGGGTAGGGGCGACACAAGTCCAAAGGGATTGTCCTGGTGCTTATAACCAACAGATGTGCTTTGAAGAAAAGAAAGAAAGAAAGAAAGAAAGAAAAAAAGAGACAGACAGAGAGAAAGAAAGAAAGTGGGTTTTCATAAGCAACATCCCAGTGACACCCACATCTTGGCATCACCATGTCCTTCACCATGTCCTACTCGATACTCTTTCGTTGATATATGGTGTGCATCAATAAGGAGGCAATCTTCTTTTCGGCTTCCTTTCTCCCCTCCTATTCCTGACCCTTCACGGGTACAAGGCACTTATCAGCTATCTCTCCAAGCATGAGTGCAAAGATCCGTCCCACTTGATGATGAAAATAAATGGACTACTCTATAGCCAGCAACAAAGTAGCTGATTTATTAGTTCATTTCTTGTAACCAAACTGGTATTATTATGTGTCTCTGTACCATGTAGGTGGGTGGGTGCACAACTGAATGAATGTGCACCAGGGTGCAACCATGCGTTAAGTAACACTGACAGCGATTAGGCAGTGCATGCTTCTGTGGAAAATGTCCTATTGGTCATATAGTAGTAATATAGATCTATATATACACAACATATGGCACATAGTTTTTTTTACTGATCTCCACCTAGGTAAAAATGCAATTAAAAAACAAAACAAACAAACAAACATCTTGTCCATATATGCCCAATAGGAGATTGTTTGTTTATGAATGTGAGCATCACACATCGGCACTCGAGGAGACGTGTGAGAGCCGCGGGTCAGAGTCGATCTCGTAACGGTAGTGGTACCCTTCCCACACCTCCCGGCAGGCGTCCCGCATGTCGTAAATGCGCTTCTTGATGCCCTTGCGGTTTAGGTAGAGCACGAAAAGGAACATGAGCCCGACGAAGCCCAGCACGATGCCCAGGAACACGTAGGACGTCTGCAGGGCCAAGTCAGGACCCTCGCCCGCCCGGTGACACCCTAGGGTCACGTCGTGTACGCCCAGGATGGAGGTGTTGCGGAGTGCGGATGGGAAGGCGCACGTCAGGCGCTCGGCGTCAGCCACTCTCGCCTGCGACTCATTCAGCCACACGGCGAAAGGCTCGATGCCACAAGTGCACGTGTAAGGGTTAAGCCCCATGTGAAGCCTTGCCCAGGGGAGTCGGTCGAACTCACGCAGGGCCTCCTCGCGGAAGGTACGGAAGGCATTGAGCGAAAGGTCCAGTTCCTCAAGCCTCTCCAGGGCGATGAAGGTGCCATTGTGGATGGCCACCAGGGAGTTGTTGCCCAGCTGGAGACGACGCAGGCTGACCAGGTGAGAGAAGATGTGATCGGGCAGGTAGATGAGGCCGTTGCCACTCAGGTCCAGCCCTTGGAGGCTGGAGAGTGCGCTCCAGCGCAGGGAAGTGGCCAGGTCTTTGACGGCTGTGTGATTGTAGAGCGCGCGACTAAGGTTGAGGTCGCGTAACGCACGGCTCGGCGCGGAGAACGCCTCTGGGTGAATGACAGCCAGCTGGTTGCCACTCAGGTCCAGGGAGCGGAGGCTGCGCAGTCCAGCGAATGTTTGTGATTCAATCTCGGATATCCTGGTGGAGAGAGACACAAAACCATTTCAAAGTGCTGTTTCAATGCCAATGTCAAAAAATTACATTGTTACAATTTATACACTTCTGTTCACAGTCTCCATGGAAAATTGTGAAAGATTACTAACATTAGCTTCGATTTGCATTTGAAAACTACATAGTCATGAAAATTTAAAAATAAGTTTTGCTATTTTTGTCCTTGACAGTTAAGTGCATGATATGATGGTCATAAAGAATAACACACCTTGTTGAATCATCAATATAACTACACAAATGGTCTGAAGCCTAATAGGTTAGTTTAAAAGGTTATGCAGAAATCATCTACAAGTATGAACAGTACATTTATTACATAAATTTACCTGTTGTTGCTCAGAGACAAAGTTGTCACATTGCCCAGTCCTTTAAAAGAATCGGGTCCGATGCGACTGATTTGATTGCCTGTGATGAATAAATTTCGAGTGTACCCCGGGATGCCACTAGGAATGTCCTGGAGGTCTTTTGAGACGCACTTCACCGTCAGGGCTGCCTCGGAACACTCACAGCCGGCTGGGCAAGCTGCCCCGGCATGGTAGACACAGAGCAACACGCAAAGGATCGTCCATGGAAGCATTTTTTAAAAACTGTCCAAAGAGGCGAAGTGAATCCTCTTCTGCACAAAGCTTGCAAATCAGCGCCGAACAAAAAATACCCTGTGTGATGATGAGAAGTCTAAAAATCCAATGTGCACAGAGGAAATAAGTCACACATTCTGTGTTTTGGGCAAAAAGGCACCCGCTTCATTCGCGCTATGGGCACACCACGCACGGAGAGCGAGATCCACACGAAGCAGAGAGCACATTCGGCGCACTTTTTGCACTGCCGCCACCACTTCTTCCACTTCTTCGACTACTTTTCTTTCTAGCCTCCGAGGAAGACGAAACGCGCAAACCCACAAAACACGACCGGAGTGTCGAACATGCTCCTTTCTGATGGGTTTCGGCACGGCAGCGCATATATGTTTATTTCCTAAGCATGAGTAAAGCTCCACGTGTGACCGGGAGGTAGGCTACGATTTCCATGAGAAAAGCGAACTGGCCGTGCGATGTGTTTGATCCTCGCCGGTCTGTGCGGGGCGTCGCTCGTCTCAAACAATGAAATTAAAGCACCATCGCAGGGCACAATCGATGGGGAGGGGCTTCAAGACTCAACTCCCTTTCAAATCTTCCCCGGGTCGCTGGTACAAAGGGAAAAGAAGAGTCGTCGGATGATTGGGGGAGACTGCGGCAACTAAGTGCATAATCGTTTATAGCCCAAATCAATTGCTTTGAGTTGAGATGCTTCGAAGAATTCTTTTCTGGTCACAGCATCACTTTCTCCTAAATATAAATGGCCAGAAGACACAGTCAATGCATGTTTCATACTCCAGAATATCAGATGTGTGACACTAAAACAATCCCAAAACAATCTGATGGCTTAGTTAAGAAAAAACAATCTGATGGCTTAGTTAAGAAAAAAATGTAGTCCCTCATAAAGATCAGAAAGGTCCTGTCGTTATTAAAAAATCCCAGGGGAGAAGGACCGTAGGAATGCCCCGGGATTCCAGTGTTCTCAAGAAGCTGTGGGAATACATGAGCGGAAACAATGGTGTCAGGTAACCCTCTAAAGTGATGAGCCTCTAAAACAATGAGGCTCTTATTGCTTTCAGTAAGACAGAATAGGCATATCGCTACTCGGCGCCTCAGCACCCCCTGCCTTTTTCAAAGCGCTCTAGGGCCCTTTGGTTTTCACAAAAGACTAAAGGACATGAATTTAAATGACCGGACCTTTTGACAGCCTGGTGTCAAAACGTAGACCGGTACAACATGATGTATTGGATTCGTCACAGTAGTAGTCTAGGCTTGGCTAGTGCAAAAAGTTTTCTCTCATCAAATAATGCGATTTGACTGCTTCGGTGCGTAGGCTTATTTCATGAACAGAAAGCGGATTTGACGGAATAAATAATGTAGACCTTGGCAAGAATTACTCCTGACACATTCACTTTATGTGTTAGGATAAGCAAAATTTGTTTGCCTGGGTAAAGGGCTACAATTTCTATTAATTTGCACAATGTTAAATGCAATGACACAGTTGTAGGTTATATTCAAGGTTATATTAGGTAGGTTATATTCAAGACATTAGCCTATACAGTGAAATAGCCTATTTACATTCTATCAAGCTCAACTAGGGTAGTGATTAGAAATGGTAAGTGTGATATGTATTAAGAAAGAAACACAGTTTTGTAATAAATAGTGTTTTATTAAGATTTACAGACATTCCAAGATCACACAATTTCTTAGATTCCTTTATTTGCAGAGCACCCCTGCTGGACAGTGCAATGCAGCTATAGTTAATCCGGAAGAACCAAGAGAGAGCTGGAATACCACAATTTTGCAAAAACTGTGATTTCCCATCTTGTGCGGAAAACTTTGATCATGAGAAGCTTTTGTCACCCGTATGAACTGGAAAATAAAAAAATAAGCGGTCTTCACATCCCCAGACCCTGACTCTGATAGCTTATGACACAGCTTTCACCCCAAATCAACAACAGAAGTTGAGTCTTTTGGACAAGGCAGGGTGTACAGCCGACCTGTGTAGAGATGTCAAAGTGAATTTTGATAGAAGAAGATAAAAAAAAAAAAAGAAAAAAGAAAACTCACAGATGACTGCTCTATCAAGGCCAAGCTATGGTGACATCATCACAATCCTGTCCTCCATCAACAAGTTGTGACAGTGGCTTAATCCCAATGCCCCACCCCCCCCCCCCCCACACACACACACACACACACACACACACACACACACACACACACACACACACACACACACACCCTAAACCCTCAAACACATAACTGGCATGAATCAGCCAATCATGAGATGTGTGGAAGTCAACACTTTGAGGGTTCAGAGTTTAGAGGGGAGGGGGGAGACATTGGTATTTAGCCACTGAGAGACATTGGTATTTAGCCACAGAGAGTCCCACTCCCCAGACACTGCATTCCTCACTCGCTCAATGGTGTTTTTTGCCCCCAGCGGCACCTTCCAGGCAGCATAGCCTAAAAGGCACTACCTCAACCCTATTCCTAAACCTAACCCCCTCAACCCTCATCCTAACCCTAAACTGAGGGGATTAGTGCCTTGAAGGCAGCGCAGCCTGGAAGGCACCGTTGAGGGCAAAAAATACCAAAGACCTCCTCACTCACTCCTGCCACCCGCTGTCCCCCCACATCACATCCTCCATTCATTCCTGCTCTGCTGATTGCCGGACAGAAGGAATCAATGCAAGTGATTAGCTGAACTAGGCTGATAGCAAATCATGTGCATTTAAAAACTGTGCCAACTTTAAATCGGATGTCTGCTTTTTTATTTTCCAGGGTGGCTGCGAGATAGATGGATAGACAGATAGAAAGATAGATAGACAGATAGATAGATAGATAGATAGATAGATAGATAGATAGATAGATAGATAGATAGAGGGAGAGAGAGAGAGCGAGAGCACACATGGCCGAGGAAGACCATGGTGAAGCGCCGACAACCTCTGCTCCGAATGCAGCAGCATGGTGAGGACAATGCTACATTCTAGAACAATAATATTGATCTATCTGACGCTAATTCTCCAATTGCTGAAAACCTCACAAAACCTCAGAGTCAGAAAAAAACCATGAAAAAATAAAATAAAATTGAGTAATACGATTATCGTTCTACAGCCAGACGAGGTGGCTGGGAACGTTCTCACCGCTGAGAGAGGAGCAGTTTAATTGGCTTGTTTCACACCTGAACATTCTGGGGTTCTAAAAGCACATTCTATCATTGAAATGCAGTGGATTTATGCCTCTTTCTGACTTGAAAAAAATGGGTAATAACATTTAAAACATGTCTAAATTCACTTTCTTTCAAATAATACACATTTGAAGCACACACATTTGGAGGTCCCGAATGGATTGAAGCTTCATGCACATAAATGTAAAACCACTTTTATCTATTCGGGACCTCCAAATTTGTGTGTTTACTACCATGGAATGTCGGAATGTTCAGGTGTGAAACAAGCCCATTTAGGTGCACGGAGAGCATCAGCTTAGGGATATGAGAATGGAAGCACCAAACTGTTGGAAGCAAGGCGCTTCAGGTAGACACACCGCTGGCTGGCTGCACGGCCCTGTTGCTGCTGTTTTCTAGTACATCTCTGTCTGTTGGCACAGGCCAGGGAGATGAATCCTGCATTTTCCAGCTCTAATCTATTGCTCCGCGACAACCATTTGTTACAGGCAACTGGGTCAACACCACTTTCCTACAAAACCGGCTCACTGAAGAAGAGAAGAGTTACAATCTGTTAACTGGTGTACACAATCTACACTGATTAAGATAGTACTATGTCAGCAAAAATACATCCTTAAAAATAGCCTCTAGATAAGAATTTTAAGTATAAACATAGCTTATTATGTTGCTATCTATACAAATGCAGTTATGCAGTATTCAGTAATGATATGCTGCAGTTGAGTAAACAAAAGGTCTATCAAGAGACGTCTCTGTCACATCCATGAAGAGGTGTGAATTGAGATTGCCAGTGGCCATCTGGCTAGCTCTAAACAACTGCACACATACTGTACACACACACACACACACACACACACACACACACACACACACATGCGAGCGCAGGCATGCTTGCATGCTTACAACTAGCACATGCTGGCATGCAGGCAAACACATGCACACAACCAGAAAAAGATTATGCACACAAACACATATGTGCATCACTGCTTACACACGCACTTAAAACACACTTTTCGTCTCACACATATATACACACACATACAGCCACATACACAGTCACACTTATTTCCTTTAACAAATTAGAGTTGTATTGAAGCCTGTTGTGGGATTCTAGAGTCAAGGCTATAGGCAAATGAGTCTGTGGTCTTACTGAAAACTAGATCTGGATCTAACTAGGCAGTTCAATATTTACAAAAAGCATTTATCACCAAGATCTCAGAATCAAGTCACTTCAAACACAGTTAGCATTAAATGCCCATCAGAGCAATAACATAAATAACACAAAACTCGATAAACTGAATAGAAATAATCAAGAAAAGGAAAAATTCCTGAAATAATAATAAATAAAAAAGTACTTAATTAAATAGAAAAAAGTTTCTATAGTTTCTTAAACTGTGCTGAACATGGTCTGGCCCCAAACACCGACTTGCACTCACACACACCCCATAATGCAGAAGTGGGCAAATTTGAATGCCTCACGTTACCAGGGAAGAAGAACAAGGAGTAGTCAGGAAGAAAAGACTCCAAGCCCCACATGTGAGAAAGTTTTTTTTTTTTTTTGGCGATCGGCATTTCCTTCCCGTTGCGTTCCCCCCCTAATCTGATCGCAGTGCGCTGGGAGCCAGCGGGAGCCGCACTCCTCTTCTCTCACACTCGAGGAAGGAGATTTAGCTCTCGGCTCTCTTGGTGGACTTCAGGACCCCCTTGACTACCTGCTGCTTCTGGACTGATCCGGCCAAAAAAGAAGAGAGGGAGAAAAAGCGAGAGGTTGGGGGGGTGTCAGGGAAAAAAGTAGGTGGTGGTTGTGGTGGTGGTGGTAGGGGTTCAGTGCTTCTTCTGTTTGATTCCAAACAAAGAGGGGATTTGATTCTGCCACTGACGCCATGGCAACGGGTTTAGTGTCCTAGCAATCGTGTAGGATTACAGCGAGTTCAACTGGTGTTTGGACCTAAATAGAAAGTTAATATGTACAGTGCGTCGGGGCAAAAGAAAGGTACACAAAGAGGCTTGACATCATTGTCAGCATCCTACACAGAACCTCACGAGAGAGAGAGGGCAAAAACAACAACCCAAAAGAAATAAAATAAATAAAAAACTTAGACAGCTATTCAGTTTGGGGGTTCATTTGGCCACAGACTCTTATTCCTAATCCTGGAACCATGTGGATACATTGAACATTGAGGGAAGACTTTTTTTTTCTCTCTCTCTCTCTCTCTCTCTCTCTCTCTCTCTTTATCCCTGGCCTAGGCACTGATTGAATTCATTACTTTCATAGATGAGAGGATGAAAGAGACAAGAAAGGAGGAGAGAAAAAGAGGGGAGAAATAACACAGCTGATGAAGAAAGAGGTTCATAATGTCGGGAATATCGTTATAGAATGGAGGAGAATCAAGCAGGGACTTGAATTCAATCACCGCAAAACAAGCTCTTGGACCATTCCATCCTCTGCCTGCTCCCCACGGGCAGATGTCAATGTCACTTTTTTTTTGGGGGGGGGGGGGGGGGGGCGCTGCACTTATTTATTCCCACTTTTAATCACGTTGATTCTCACTCACATTCAAGAACACTGTAAAAAACGACAAACAGACTCCACACGCTCCATGCACATCATGCATGCTACCATCGAAAGCCACGACCTTAGTTTGTCATAATTACCAGTTACTATCATTACGAAGCTGAACCTCACACAGTCAAAACCTCACACACAGTCAGACACAGATGTTTTCGCCAGAAAATACATAAATCTCTTAGTGCTTCATATAAAAGTAGACCAGCGTGGCGAAGCAAACAACGAAAGCTTTGAAAATATTCAACACCATGGGGGTATGCTAGCTGCTCACGGCGTGTTTTAGCGTACACAGTCACTCACACGTACAAATTATAAAATTAAAAGAGTTAAAGGCATGCCCATGTGCTGCACTGAAGAGGGGAAAGGCCGCATCAAAACCAAGCAAAGAAAACACAACAATTTCAGCGGAAGGCATACTGGAATAAAAAAAAAAAAAATCATTTCCCATTTCTTTGTACTTTTTAAAACAACAAAAAACTAAAATCAGACACGACTCATTCAAAATAGACAACCACAACCACTTTGCAAAGAAAAACAAACAAACAAACAAAAAAAACAGCTCAGGCTCTTCTCGTGTTCCAGAGCATCAGAAGGACTAGAAAAAACTCAGGTGCCTACTGGCCACAGGACCTTTGCCATTGAAATCCACTGATTTTAGTTCTCAAACACGCTTAGCTATACAGACTGCCTTCAGATGCCTCCGCCATGTCTCTGTACTCTGTGATGAAGTTACAGTATACATGAGAGGCTAATAGTAATATTCGCCTCGTTTCAAGTGTAGGGGTGAGAGGACTAGTATGTAGTTTGTTATTGTTTATTTTGGTTCCCTTTCACTTCATTCTAATAGCAAACACTGGGTTTGATGCCTTAAAACCCCACCCACACCCTTTCCAAACCCCCCTTTTTCGTTCCGCCGTTCCCTGTGGACGAGGCTGGAGATTCTCCAATCAAATCCGTTTGTCCCCGTCCGTTTTTGTCATCCTGTCCTTGTCATCCGTGGTCGGCTCTCCTTGGCCACTGTGCTTGGGGCTCCATCAGCGCAGGTTGAGAGTCAGAGCCACGGCCAGGATGACGCTGGAGAGGATGAGGAATGGCAGCCAGGTCTTCAGGAAGCCAGCGCAGCTGCGGAGAAAAAAAGACGTCAAAAAAAAGAAAGAGAGACAAAAAAAAAACTAAGTAGGAGAGTAAGAATGAGTCAAAAAGGGGAGAGCAAGAGAGAAAGAAAGAAAGGAAAAAGAAAGAGAGAAAGAGAAAGAGAGAGAGAGAGAGAGAGAGAGAGAGAGAGAGAGAGAGAGAGAGAGAGAACAAAGCCAAAAATGGGAAAAGAAAATAATAAAAGAAAGGAAGAAAGAGAGACTGAGAGAGAGAAAGATGTACAATGGCAAAGGTCACATACAGAGAAAAAGAGAAAGGAGTGAAATCCTGAGAGTGGGAATAAGCCAGAAAGAGAGGGATAGAGAGAGAGAGAGAGAGAGAGAGAGAGAGAGAGAGAGAGAGAGAGAGAGAGAGAGAGAGAGAGAGAGAGAGAGAGAGAGAGAGAGAGAGATGTCCAGTAGCAAAAAGACAGATAGCGGGTAAGAGAAAGAGAGAGGGAAAGCCAGAATAGCAGGGAGGCTGGAGGCAGATAGTGGAAGCAAACGAGTCTAAGACAAAAGAAAAGAAGAACCTGATAGAGAGGTAATATAGAGTGAGAGAGAGAGGGGAAGAGAGAGAGAAAGAGAGAGAGAGAGAGAGAGAGAGAGAGAGAGAGAGAGAGAGAGAGAGAGAGAGAGAGAGAGAGAGAGAGAGAGAGAGAGATGTCCAGTAGCAAAAAGACAGATAGCGGGTAAGAGAAAGGGAGACAAAAGAAAAGAAGAACCTGATAGAGGTAATAGAGAGTGAGAGAGAGAGAGAGAGAGAGAGGAGGAGAGGGAGAGAAAGAGAGAGAGAGAGAGAGAGAGAGAGAGAGAGAGAGAGAGAGAGAGAGGAGGAGAGGGAGCTGGTGTGAGGAGAAGCAAACACAAAGAGATAAATGGTGGCTCAATAGGAGGAAATTTTCCACAAATGCAAATGATCATCAGAAAATGTCCCCCACAAGTGCAATGGACACAACGCATTTATAATTCAAGGAATGAATAATAATAATGTCATTTTAGCCAGATTCGTGAGCCCGAATCGTGACTGTGAATTCTGTGTGTGTGTGTGTGTGTGTGTGTGTGTGTGTGTGTGTGTGTGTGTGTGTGTGTGGAGAGAGAGAGAGAGAGAGAGAGAGAGAGAGAGAGAGAGAGAGAGAGAGAGAGAGAGACAGAAAAAGTGTGAGAGAGAGAGGGACGTCACATATCTCTGACTGTGCATCATAAGTGTAACCATAACAACCAAGCCCCAGAGGTTATGGGATGGAACAGCAACATCATCAATGAACATCTGTTTCTCTTCAGCTTGGCCGGCTGATAACACCATACTGACCGCAGGTTATGAATGCCTTTCCATGCCATGCACTGACCCCTCCATTTATACACACACAAATGCACACAAACAGACAGACAGTCACACACACACACACACACACACACACACACACACACACACACACACACACACACACACACACACACACACAAGTTAACCTGCATTGTGGAGATAAGAGCAGCCTACAACATCAGACCCAGGGGGAAGGCATGCCCAGCACTACACTACACTCTCTGGCTACTGTTACTCTCACCCTATATTACAATCCCATGACACACAACACCTACTGTAGTACACAACTACTATACTACTATACTATAGTACACAACTACTATAGTACTCTTACTACACCTCCACCATTGTGCATACGCTCTGGAACTTGTGAGCATCTCATAAAGGCCACCGCACACCGGTTCCGACACAGTGCTGAGCACTCTGCTTCCAACATTTGATTCCATTGTTTTCAATGCAACCCCGCACACCAGCACCAAACCCTTCCGCCGTCAATTGTGAATTACGATTCAAGTCTATTTTGTCGGAGCCGCCCATTGACATCAAATGTTAATTTCACAGGCGACTGTGCTAGGTGCTCAGCGAAATTGTCGGATTCCAAAGTAATCCGCAGTGCTGCCAGAGCCGGTGTGCGGACGTCTTAACTGTCCTCTGTGATTATTGTTTTAGTGCTGTATATCTGTACATCATTCATGACTAAATTTGTCTAATTTGTGTGTTTGCATCTACAGTATATACATGTGGATTAATCTGTCTATCTACTGTCAACCTAACAACAGTGTTCCACCTTTGAATATGGGAGATGGCTGCCATGTCTTTTGCCATGTCTGTCTTTTCTTTTGAATTAAAAGAATCCTCTGGCACATTTCAACTTTAAATTCCTTTGTTAGAGGGCTTTGCATACTTTCATTCAGTACAAAAATCAATTAAAAAATGAGCAAGCTAGGCTATTACGGGTAGTACAGTATCTTCAGCACCTAAGAAACATTGCTAAAGGGGCAAAAGCTTATTCTTATTTTGCCTTCTGCCTCATACCTATTGTTTGGATATTACCAGGCTAGCTCACTCATTTCTGAATGATTTTCCATCAGTCTTTTGCCTTGTAAGGAAGCTACGCAAAGTCTTCACACAACAGAACCACAGGTTAAAATATGCCAGTCTTGTCCGTCCCTTAAAGCAAAAAAATGAATTACAATCTTCATTGAAAAAGAGCTTTGAATGGACATTAGTATGCATGCAGACAGGATGGCATAACACTGATTAAATGCTTTGTTGTCTGTGTCTGTCTGTATGAATGAATGAAGAAGAGTCTCCCTCTCTTGAGTAGAGTCTTGAGGAGCACTCCAAGCAAAAGAGCAGCTCAGAGGATGTGGACGCCCTTGGCAGGTGGTGACAGTTCCTGCCTCATCACATCCCAGTGCCATCTGGGTGGAGGGAGGGAGGGAGGGAGGGAGGGAGAGGTGTATATTTCTCTCTCTCTCTCTCTCTCTCTCTGAGCTCTCTACCTCTGTCTCTCTATGAACTCTCTCTCTCTGTCTCTCTATCTGTGTCTGTCTGTCTGTCTGTCTGTCTGTCTCTGTCTCTCTCTCCCCCCGTTTGACGTGGGTGTGTGTTTTTTAAAAAAATAATCTGATTAATCACAAAATTTTGCAATGATTAATCGTGATTAATCACTTTTAATCGCAACTCATTTCTTCCAGTAAGAATTTGGATGCTAGGGTATGTTGGATCGTTATTTTGCCCTGTAAAGGCCTTGATACATTCATCTCAAATGGGGCAATTCACACCTTTCCCCTACCCTCATAGAGTCCCCAAACATGTTGTTAGACAGTCAGGAGCTAAGCCATAATGTTTGTATAGTTTTTCTATCTGAAATTGAACATAATACATGTCATGAAAGTGAAACCATATCCATCAGGATTAATCTGAGTTTTTTTTTTTAATCAGAGTTAAATTTTTTGGATTAATCACGTGATTAATCAATTAATTTTGCCAGCACTAGTTTTTTGACATTTGGAAGTGTCCCTTATGTGATCAGGAGGTTGGCCCTTCTATAGTGTGGTCCCACCCACGTTCCACCCACTGGAGGAGGTCCACTGGAGGTCCATGGAGTCTCACCTGACGTGTTTTCCGTGGATGAGGGCGAGCAGACAAACGTTGACCATGTTCCATGAGGTGCTGTTGTCGTAGCGCATCAGGTTCAGCGCCATGGCGACGTGTGAGTGACAGTTGTCACAGCAAAGGTTGTGCTGCAGGGGGAAAAAAAGGTGTGGTGCAACTGCAGTGCAATCTCTGGTAATCAGGAGGAATACACTGCTTTTCAAACACACACGCACACACACACACACACACACACACACACACACACACACACTGACAGTGCAGCAGAAGTGCAGACACACACATTTAGTTACTCCATCTTCCTCATGCAGATCAACAGAATGCACACACACACACACACACACACACACACACACACACATTACCATTCTGTGTTTGTACTCTTCAGAGGCATCATGTACTGCTGTGTCCCAGGCATTGGCGCCACTGGCATACACTTTGCTAACGTCAAGCATCCAGTACCTGCAGAAAGAGCCAGACCCAGACAGACCCAGAAAATCCCCCTCAACAGCCACACTTGCAAATAGACTATGACCATGCACTGGCCACAACAGCAGCAAAAACTCCCTGGCTACTCTTCAAAGCAACATTTAAATGATGCCGTTCCCTGGATCTCTGTTTATGCTCTCGTACACACACACACACACACACACACACACACACACACACACACACACACACACACACACACACACACACACACGACTGTGGTAGGAAAAATGGAATAAACATTGCTTTGATATGAACTTCCATGAAGGCACTATGGTTATTTCACTGTCCTTGAAGGACGCCCTGCATTTCTGTCAGGAGTCGTCAGTAAGTGCAGAACCCCTCAGAGGAATTTAATTAACTCACTTAGTGGGTCTTCCGAAGGCCATGTTGTCCTCCTGAGGAGAGGCAGCAGAGAAAAACATGAACACACACACACACACACACACACACACACACACAACAATAAGGGGTGTTTTAAATACAAAATGTAATATATATGATATTCAATACAAAGTGTAATATATATGATAATTACATGGTCACACTCCAAGAAGACTATAGGCCACCGCACACCGGCTTCAACACAGTGCTGAGCACTCTGCTCCTAACATTCTATTCCATTGTTTTCAATGCAACCCCGCACACCAGCGCCAAATCCATCCGCCGTTGATTGTGAATTACGATTGAAGTCTATTTTGTCGGAGCCGTCCATTGACGTCTATTGTTATTTCTCATGCTAGGGGGCAAGTTTCGCTGCGAAATTGTCGGATTCGAAAGTGCTCCGCAATGCTGTCGGAACCAGTGTGCGGCCGACAACATTTTGGAGGATTGTAATTTAGGTGGGGTATGAGTGTGTGTGTGAGTGTGCACATTTGTGTGTGTGTGTGTGTCTGTGTGTGTGTGTGTGTGTGTGTGCAGTGTGCATGTGTGTGCTGTATGTATCTATGAGGGGTTGATTAAAGAAAAAATAAACTGTTTGAGTTTCAGGTCTCTGTGTGTATTCCACGAGGGAAACTGATCAGTCGACACTCTAATGTCTCTGATCAGTGAGGGGGGGGGGGGATGACACCCTCCTCCTCACTCATGGTCCCTCTCTCACCCCTCCCCTCCCCTCCCTTTCCTTTCCCTCTCACCAGGAGCTTCCACTGATGGCCTCTTGGCCTTACGTCACCAGTATGAGACACCCCTGAGCAGACGGATAGCAGTGGTGGCAGAGAGATATTCTGTGTGTGTGTGTGTGTGTGTGTGTGTGTGTGTGTGTGAGAGAGAGAGAGTGTGTGTATGTGTGTAGTTTGATCAATCCACATCCAGACACATAGACACATAAAGTACATATATACTGTACGTTTATATAGAAATAGAGAGTAGATTTTATAGGCCATGTCTAAGACTATATGTCTGAGTCTCAGGGATTCCATCAGCACTTTAGAGTTAAGTTGGACACCTTCACAAGAAACAGATTCTCTTATCAATTCTTTAGTTTCTCTGCCCGCACGTCGCGGTGCATTAGCGCCACATGCTAACTGCAATTTTCGTAGCAAGCTATCACATTAACTCCAGTGATTCACATAGTCTAAGTCTACCATATTGAGGAGACAGAGACACGTAGCTGTTCTCAAGCCTATAAAGACTGCCTTTTGTTTGGCATGAACTAGGCTACTCAGGAATCGATAAGAGTATTGATAAGGAATTGGATTGATAGGCAGAATTGATAATGGCATTGATATTGATAAAATCTTATCAATACCCATCCCTAGTGAATAGGCTATGCATTTTGCATTGCACAACATACAGTAACCTTTCCAATGGTAATCATCTCTAGTGTCTGATACTGACTAACCCTCCCCCCACCTCGACAAACTAATGAATATTTCTACACTATGTGTGTATGAGTATGGATGTGTGTGTGTATTGATGAGGTTGAGGGAGGAATGTAAGGTGTAGGAACATAAAAGAGGAAGTTGAGGTGTGTGTGTGTGTGTGTGTGTGTGTGTGTGTGTGTGTGTGTGTGTGAGAGAGAGAGAGAGAGAGAGAGAGAGAGAGAGAGAGAGAGAGAGAGAGAATAGGGGAGGGGTAGTGATACTAACATTGGAAAGACATCAAGATGTGCGTAACTGGATGGGGATAAAGATGTGTTTGTGTGTGTATGTGTGTGTGTGTGTGTGTGTGTGTGTGTGTGTGTGTTTGTTAGAGTCTGACCTAAACAAGGGCACAGTAGCTTAAAGGCATTCCCCGAGGAAAGGGGGGTGGGGGAGTCGCTCAGAAAAGGGCTGTAGGAAGACTCTCTCTGCCACCATAGAGGCATCGGAGGTCCCAATCACGACGCAGACGACCTTCACATGACCCCAGGGTCTGATGCCGTGCGTGGAGAGGCAGCAGGAGGGCTTTTTATCCTTTTTGTGTCTTTTTTTGTTTTCTCAGTTATTTGTTTTGTGTGTTTGTGTTGCCTGATTTTCTTTAAACCCGTTGTCCTGTGTGTTGACTCTTTGTAATTTATGGGGCTGTATGAGTTTTCTGTGTCTGTGTTGACTGGTTTTCTTTAACCTGTTGTCTTGTCTTGTGTGTTGACTTCTTGTAATTTACGTGTCTGTGTATACATGTTGTGTGGACTCCAGGAATAGGAGCCAGGAAGAGTCTGGGGTCCACATGTTGTTTGGACCCCAGGAAGAGGAGCCAGGAAGAGTAGTTGATGCCTTGGGCATCAGCTAATGGGGATCCAAATAAACTATAAACTACACTGTATATCCATTCCCCCACAGACTAGCGCACTGCAGTGAAGTTCAGCGCAGGTCCTTTCAGACTACAGCTACAGAGTCCAAATGTCCTCACTATCCCTAAACCCCATTAAACTCCATTAAACACTTAGTCTGGACAAAGTACTTCCAACCATAGGCCCATTGTTTGACATCACCAAGTGCTGTCGGTAAGAAAAAGAATGAGAAAATTTGGTGACGGCTAGAATTTCCCCTTGGGGATCAATAAAGTATCTATCTATCTATCTATCTATCTATCTATCTATCTACAAACCAAATTCCAAAATAGTTGGGACACATTACAAATTGTGAATAAAACTATCCCAACTTGTCACAACTATTTTGGAATGTGTTGATGCCATGAAATTGAAAATCAACTTATTTTCCCCTTAAAATTATACATTTCTTCAGTTTCAACATTTGATATGTCATCAATGTTGTATTCTGAATAAAATATTGAAATTTGAAACTTTCACATCACTGCATTATGTTTTTATTCACAATTTGTAAAGTGTCCCAACTATTTTGGAATTCGGTTTGTATCTAGAACAAGTGGAGAACCAGCTAAACTAGCTAGCTAAAGCTAACTGATTGGAGCCAAATCAAACTGAAAAAATATTATTTTTTATGAAAAAAGTTATTCCCAGCTGCCTGTTTAATATTCTGTGTATGTTGTACAAAAAATCTCTCATTCATTTCTCCTATTGAGAAATGAGCTCTCAGTGACGTCAAACAAGGCTGTGGTTTGAAGTGCTACAGACTATTGCTTTAACTGGCATAAATCATGTCAGTAAGGTAAGATAAGACACTGTGATTCCACCTCTGTGCGTTCATGATTTTATCCACACTGCATATCCTTTTGGAATGCAAGTACCTCCCTTTCTAATCACTTCTCTAAGAGCCTGAGGTACTGTATAAGTGAAGTATGAAGTGTACAACTTCATTAAAGGAATAGTCCACCTCTTTATGAAAATTGGTTATTCATCTCCTTACTCTTAGTTACATATGTGGGTAAAAGCATTCTGGTCTCAGTGCTTGCGTTTTCCTTGTATGGCATTATCAATTTCCCCCATTTTTTAGCTTTAGCTTAGCATAGGCGCTGGAATTCAAAGTTGCCATGTAGCAACTCTTTGGCAACTTTACTTTCTAGTGCCTATACTAAGGTAAAGGTAAAATTGGGATTGGGATTGCCAGACTACGACAACGCATGCACTGAGACCAAAATGCTCTTACCCACATATGTAACTCCAGGAAAGGGGGTAATAACCAATTTTCATAAAGAGGTGGAATATTCCTTTAAGTCCACGTGGCTTGAGATTGACTGGTTTGTACAGGTGTTATTCTGATTAGACTCGTCAACAATTAGGCCTAGTCATTGTAGGCCTATGTATGTTAGATGATTCACTTATGTGTTACTTAATTCCACTGTGTGCAACTGCCATTTTAAGAAGTGAGAATGAAAAGTTGTGTAGTGTGAAGAGGCCTCCAGAGTCTGTGGTATATAGTGATTGTCAGGAGGCTCTGGCCCAAACAATCCACATGGTATTGTTTTGCTATTCATACTTCTTGTTCTTTTGGTTTGTTCAGGGGGATGGGAGATAACAGCCTGTGCTTGTGTTAGGCAGTGTTGGGGAGTTTTATTGAACCACGCAGGCGGCAGTCTCTAGGGGATTTCTACAGTCATGGCGAGATCATCCGCAGAGATGCATTTGTGTTCCACCGCCACTGTCGCTGGGAAACGAGGAGCGCAAGGCGACATTTTGAGCATTGGCCGCTGCGGCTGGACCCACGACCCTCTCGCTTCAAAAAACCACCTCCCAGTCTGGCTTCTTTTAAAAGTCTTCAAATGCCATGTGTTTCAGGACTCTGCACTGCACAACCCCCACAAAAAAAAAAAAAAAAAAAAACTTTTATTAAACACAGCCCGGCCCAGGCCGCAGCAGCACTGGTTGCTGTCTACACTGCCGTCGAGGTCTTGTGGAAGGAAAGGCCTGGTTGTCATATGCTTGCTGCCTTCCTCAGTGCTGCATTACAGCAAAGTTTGTACACAACAGTCTTGATGACCACATCTACAGATCTCTTGGAGCTTAATCACCTCAATCAGATCGTGATATTCTGCCCAGCGTGTGGTTATAACAAGTTCTCTTCAAAGGCATGCCTCACAGCATGCTTCAAATTACATGCAAAGTTGGTTAAAAAAAAATAAAAAATAAACATGTTCTGTGTTAAACAGGAAAAAAAAAAGAAACATATGCAAACATCTGTCTGTGGTGGTACTCACGGAGACAAAGTAGGGCCCGGCAAAGTCTCGGATCACTCCTGCTGAGGTGCAGATTCCAATGTGACCTATGAACGGCAGAAGCCATCTGAGGGGGAAACAAAGAGAAGGAGAATCAAGCTGGATATTACGAAAGAACACAAATCCACCATAGACGTGGTCAGATTTGAAATAAAGCCATTATTTTTGACATAGGCTACAGTATATGGTCCAGACACTGACAACAGGTGTCTGTAAACAACTGCTGACAGTGATAAGCAAATACATGGGTAAAAACTCTAAGTTTCATAAAATTAATTCATTTCAATTTTACCACGGGAGTTTTATTGAATGTTTCAAATGTATTTTGCCTATATGATTTGTACAAGGGCTTAGTTGTAGCCTAATGTTAGGACCTACTGTATGTGGAATGTGTGACCAAAAAGGCAAAGTGGAGTAGGGCAGAGCCATAGCAGCCAGGCATCCTAGATACAGTTCTGTCCACGCAATTATTAATATCTGATGGCTCTCTGTAGAAAGGGAGCACTTGACCCAGATTACATAAAATATGTTGGGGATGGGGGGGAAGATATTAAGAGAAAGTTAGTCTGTTAATAACAACAGACAAAAAAACGTTAGTCTCTAAACTGGTCTTCCACTCTTGAAATGCAGCAGCTTCGCATCTACATCTAACATCTTATTCATGAGTTAAATGCACATCGCCTGGTCACACTGTCAGAAAAATACTATGAGAGGGATGACAAACATCAGATAGGTTCCTGGAATTCCTGGAGGAACGGGGTTTATGGGGTCACTTGTCACAACGGAAGCGATCAAACGACGTGAATGCAGATGTATCACCCAGCGCAGAGTAGAGCTACAATAGCTACAGTGTCCCGCCTGGGGAGCGGGGTTGCGAGATATGTCACAGTGGCACGCTCTCTCTTTGTAGCATCAGAGGGGGCAGCAGGCTAACAACAGAGCACAGTTTTAGCTGCATTGTCCTCGGTACAGTAGGCTACAAAATTGCAGCCAGCTGTAATGACAGCTGATGGCGCACGGCTCTTACACCAAAACGCATAGGACAAGCAACAGGACAAGCAATGTATAATGAATGCTACTGTAAAGCTGTTCTCACACGAAAATGTGTGATAGCCTACCAATGACTCTCATCTTTTTTTTAAAGCCTACCAATGACTCCCCGACAGGCTACCTGCTTATGAAACGTCACACCGTTGTAACACAGTAACGTTACAAAGTTACGTTATCTGTTGTCACCTGAACATTCTAATGACAGTTACATAAAGACAGCACATTATTAGCCTATGGGTAAGTTACCAACAATCATCAATAAAGTTGAAACGAGATGGTTATTCCGTCAGATCTATTACGCGCAACCAGTTTTACAAGCTAACTGCATTAACGTCAGAAAAACTATGCGTATCCACAATGGCATTTCCCCTGTGCTGTCACGGCTCATCCCCGTCAGCGCCGGGGGAAAGGCTTCTCCAATAGCTAACGTTAGTTACCACCTTGCACTTGAAAAAACATGATCATAGGATGCTCTTGACACTCACGATAGAACAGGTATAGGCGTCCAGACAATACAGTAAGGATATCGACTTGTAATTGGATCTATCCTCTCAACAGCTATGTTATAATTCTTCGTAGTCTCTATTTCGACAACATCCGCCATCACCAACAGTGAAAAATGAACTTCATTCGTTCCGCTTCCTGGCAGCTGCTCTCGCCGAAAAGAGCACCCGCGCGCTTCCGGGGTCCCGGCAAAGGAAGTTTCTGAGGTAGTCGATTCTGTCATTAATAGCCATCATAAGGGTTGATACGTGTGGATATCAAGAAAACATTTTCGGCAACAATGTTCCTGATCACAGCTTCAAAGACAGATATAAACATAATCCATCATGAATTACATCCATGATTAATTTTTGAAGCAAGTCATTAGGCCTAGGCTACATAATGCTGCAGGTCTGAAGTAGGCTATATTGTGGTGAAATAGTAAGATAGGCCAAGCTGTGTATTTTCATGCACTCAGCACACAATAATGTCAGTCTACCAACAAAATGAAAATAATAGTGTAATAAAAAGAAAAGATATGAGAGAAAAAAAACATTCTGCGTGCATGAGTCCCTCAGCCTATACAGCATTTACTCAAGAATTTATTTAACAACAACAAAACAACATATACAAAACATAAAACTAATAACTACTATATGAGAAAACCAAGCAATTTTCTCACATGCTTATGCATTTGGGCCATTTGAGCCACAGATTTATGTTCTAATTCTATGATTGTATTCTATGCTGTGTTCCATGCGCAGAGAGGATTCTGTGGCTGCTATAGCGATTCATCTGGGTCTGGTGAGCTAGGAGGAGCTGGAGGCAGCGGTGGTGGTGAAACCCAAGGGAGTGAGTGAGGAACAGCGGCTGCACATATTCCACACTGGCCCCCATTATGTGTGACAGGTGATATATGGCGCAAACAGCGAAAACAAACTACTCAGCAGAAGCGGGCAGACGTTGATAAACGAAGTCGAGGTGACACAGATACCACAAGCTCATCACCACGGAGCCCAGGGAATTCTCCCTGAGAAATGCCGCCACCAGTGTCACAGCTGCTTCGATAGCCCGGCCAGAGCATCCAACCCAATTAGACCAGAGGATGTGCGGCAGATATGCTGCTACTGTGTGTGTGTGTGTGCCTCACTCTCTCTTGCTCTTTCACTGTGTGTGTGTGTGTGTGTGTGTGTGTGTGTTTCTTTCAGGGCAAGAGGGATCCTTTGTTAGAAGTCTACCAACTGCTTGGCAATGTGAAAATGTCTCCTTTCTTTTTCCTCAACTTCGTCTAATGGTCCTTTGAAGTACAACAATATTGTTAAATTTGCCTCTTTTGTTGGACTCCGCAGTGGATGACATTGAGCCGACCTTGAAGTTTGATGTAGGCCTAACATATTGAAGCTGAATATATTATGACCTCAAGGTGCAAAGGAGGGAAAGGACAGACAGATGTAATAAAAAGAAGAATAGAGCTTATAATTGAGGTTCAGACTGAAAGGCGGTACTTTTCTGCGCCATGCACCTTCACATTTCTTTTTACATCTTGAAAGCTGTTACTGCACACCATTCACAAAATATTAACTCTGTTGTTTCGTACCTATTTAGAATCCATTTGTGTTATATTTCTGTGGCTTTGCAGATTGCCTGGCAGAGTTGCAAACCAAACAAAATAAGATTGAGCTCAAGCAGCATGCTGATAAGATATGCATACCTTTGTAGTAACGTACAACTTTTTTTGAAAATGTTTTCTCCAAATGAATAAAATACACTGTTTATTTCAGAACAGTGGTTATAGTCATTGTAATATAGACAGACATTGTAAAATATTACAAATGAATCCAAGGATCCAAGCTGTCACAGCTTTGAAGGTTCCACATCCCACTCTTGGCTCTCTCCCTCGTTGACTTCATCCTTGGTGGCCTACTCTTTCATTCCATTCGGCCTCCCTGGAGAAACACCTGAATGTTACCAACCACAGCAAATAGCAAGGCAAACAATACTCAGACTAAGACCTCAGTTTACACAGACCTTATAGTGTGACATTTCGTGAAGCTCAATCCACTAGGGGTTAATTTACCGTCCTGACGCCCCATGATGCATTGCCATTAACGCAGGAACATATCAATAGTTGAACTGGATCGTGGTACACAGGGCCACCGCCATGAACAAAACTGATTGAGTCTCATGGGGATTGCAAGAGGTCAGGATGTGCCTTTAAAGGAATAGTCCACCTTTTTATGAAAATGGATTATTCCCCCCCTTACCTGAAGTTACATATGAAGGTAAAAGCATTTTGGTCTCAGTGCATGCATTTCCTTAGACAGGCAACCACAATTTTACCTTTTTTTTTAGCTTTAGCTCAGCATAGGCACTGGAATGTACAGTTTCCAGATAGCAACTCTTTGGCAACATTTCATTCCAGCATCTATGCTAAGTTAAAGCAAAAATAGGGGTTGCCAGAATAGGAAAACACATGCACTGAGCAAAATGCTTTTACCCACATATGTAACTAGGGAAGAGGGTGAATAACCAATTTTCATAAAGAGGTGGAATATTCCTTTAATGGCTTGATAGGAAGAATGATTTGGGGAATGTATAATAATAATAATAATAATAATAATAATAATAATAATAATAAACATTTGTGTTATAACAGTGTCATTATAAGTAGTAATAGTAGCTGGAGTGGAAATAACAAAAGGCAGCAACAACAAAATATAATTTTTTATAGGAGAAAAGGTGAAATAGACAAGGTAAATTTCTATTATTTGCAATGGTTTATTAATCTTTTTTTGTTATTGTTTTATAAATCTGTTGTAATTCATTCAGTTATTAATTTACAGCCTTGGAGGAAAGGAAAATATCAACAGACACACAGCACCACCTTGTGGATGCAATATTCTTCACCTGCACCCCATTATATACAGTAAATGGCATATAATATTAAATGGTCTAATGTTTCTCTTATGTTTTATATTCATCTATATCCTATTTATGCAACCAATTGCAATCTATATCATACTTTGCATTTGAACTAAAGACCAAGCACACTACAAAGTCAGCTTAAACTTCTCTTCAGTTATTATACTGCTAGCTCCATAGGTATTTTATTTTGTTATCATTTGAGCGGGCAGGCTGACCTGAGTTTGAGGCTAACTGGATTTATTTTCTTTACAATGGGCTCAGAGAACGGGTGGTGACATGGTGGCAGGGCTGCCATCCTCAGTATTGCCAGTATTGCCCCGGCAATACTACTTTTCAATTTGGTATTGCCTGGCAATATTACTTTTTAGTGCAACATCAAGCTTCAAATCTCACATGAAGTGGTAAAGTAATAGGATAATTAAAATTTATATATAATAACCTGTTTAAATGCACCAGAATGCATGAAAAAACATCTAACTATTCCAAAATTTCTAGGGGAGTAGTATTCTGTGTGACATTAGCAATATGATGTCCATGAAAAGCTCAATTGCTCCTCCACCAGTATGACCAGCATTTTAACACATTTTAGGCTAATCGCCGAGAAAATTTGGCAATACCACTTTAGAGCATGTGATGGCACCTCTGCATGGTGGAATGTGGCTTCCATAATAGTCTAGTCCACAGGTTCTGAAAGTGCTGCCCGGGGGCCAAAGGCGGCCCGGGCCGCGACAACATTTCTGGCGGCCTGCAATACCATCTGATATCTGTAAAACTGTCAAAACTGTATATTGCTCTGGAAGAATGAATCTTTTGTGGTGTTTAGCAGCATAGGAATTTATTTATCGCAGTAAATGTTAAATGTAGAGATGCAACATGGCTACTGGCTATCAAAATGATTATAAATGGGATTTTTCCCATAGGAAAATAGAAAGAATGATATGGGACTGTATAATAATAATAATAATAATAATAATAATAATAATAAACATGTGTATTATAACAGTGTCATTATAAGTAGTAATAGTAGCTGGAGTGGAAATAACAAAAGGCAGCATTTTTTATAGGAGAAAAGGTAAAATAGACAAGGTAAATTTCTATTATTTGCAATTGTTTATTAATCTTTTTTTGTTATTGGGATGGGATTTTTTTCCATTCCCCCCTCAGTTCAGTTCAATGTTGGGCCCCTACATTGGCCCTCACCGATCAAAACTTTAAGACCCCTGGTCTGGTCAATAGCTCTAGAGTTGTTCTTTTTGGAAAGTTAAAATCGGACTTCGATTAGGCTAAAGCTCAGTGCTCTCCTCTTCTTAAACAAATGGGGTATTGCCAACTGCATTGCATAATAGGCCAGAGTACAGCGGTGTAGTATACACAAACCCCCTTTGTGTTGATGTAGGCTCCACTCTACAATAATAGTATTTCTTCATCTGATTCAAAAGCAACGTCCAGGTTTCAAATACTTGGTTCTAGCTACCCAGCCTGTGCAAAACCTTCTCAGGAGTCATAGCCTAAGAGGTCTGAAGTTTAACAGAAACAAAAACAGGATGCACTGTATAAACAACTTCTCTCAACTTTTGACTCATCATACTGTTTAAAGGCAAATCTTGTTCAGCATCCCTAGCTCAGTTGTAGGCTATTTGTGCAATTCGGCACGATGAGGTTTTCACAAGTGCCACCTACCTTTTCCACCATCGTCCACCAGACCTGCTTCAACCAAACCCCCAAAGTCGGTATAGGTCCCATCCCATATATAGAGGTCCTGTTAATAGATATTTGGTCTAATAGGCCTAGGCTTCCCCTCATTTTAACATACTGTATTCCATGATGGTCTTCCTTTCCTCTCAAACCAATCATGTGTCTGTTCAGCAAATTAGCAGTTATTATGTCTATAAAGGGGCAGCTAATAGGGAATGAAACTATATGCCTATGTAGTTATGCTACACCTATTTGTTAAGGAGAGCTATTTTGTCTCTGTTCTGCTCACATGGTAGTTTGTGACATTAACCAAAGAACACCAACTTCCAAGCAAGGACAGCTTATCCAGTGGTGCAAAACTTCTCTTAGGATTGTAACCCATCACAATAACAGATCAAGGACTTTGTACAGTACAGTTGGAACTTGGTCAGGTGAGGAGAACAAACCATCTATTTAATTGCAAAAGTTATAGCCTATGTGTTGAAAAGTGAAGACATGATCTTATGTTGGAAGGTGAAAAAGTTGGTTAAGGGCATGCTATAACATGCCTATCACTTGTTGCTCGGAAGAGGGTCACGTTTTAGACGCAGAACAAGCCTTTTGAATAAAACTCACTGGGAAGGAATTTCACCATAGTCACGGGCGTGGTCTTGAAATGTTTAGAGAAGTTCACATATTTTAGAGTAAGCTGTAACACCAGTCTGCTCAGTCGACATCACCACCCTGCACTGAAACGTGTTGTTGCTCGTTCAGCCCTCCCATTTTCCATATTCGGTTCCACATTTTGGAGAAACGAACTGTTACCACAGTTAGGTTAGCCTACCTGTTCGCCACGATCAACTGTAGGCTATAAGTTATCTTCAGATAGTTTATCGCATAGTCCACTAATCTTTGGCACTAATATGAAGCCACCGATTGCCTCACTCCAGACTGAATCACGGTGAAGGTAAAAAAGAAAAAAAAAACAGGCGTCAGGGAGGCGTGACCAAGTTGCTCAGAGGACAGATAAACGAGATTAACCCAATCTCGCGGATAACCGCAAAGAAGAAAACAGGAATCGTCGAATGAGTGTGGTACCGCAAGGCGAACTGGACTCTCAGGTATGTTGTCTTGGTCGTTTAAATAAATTATCTGGTTAATAAAAAGCCTGTGTGATAGAATAAAGACGGTAGACAGACGGATCAGTTTTGGGTTCAGGTACAATAGGCAATATGTTTTCAAGAATACAGAGAAATACACTAATAACTTTTCATTTAATTCTCACAACTTTCATTGTGGTGCGTCTGGCTATATAGATTGACACCGCAGCGGGCGTCCTTAGACCAACATTTCCTAGTGTGACAAGGGAAGATAAGACAGTTTCCTTCGTCTTCGTTTGCCCGAGATAGTCGACAGTGTGAAGTGAGTTCAGTCTAATATTCAGACCATTTTCTGCAATGCACATTGGAAACTTGCATGGACTCTCCTTTCCCTAAAACCCATGGAACATTTGTTCATTAATCTGTAATGTAACTAGGCCTACGCCATTTTTCAATACATTGCATCCTCTAAGTAGGGTATCAAGTGGATTTTTCATCCATGGCTATATCAACAGGTGGGCTGCAGGATAGAGATGAGTATGATGCAAACCGGTTGCCTATAATCTCCTAGAGGTATGTGGTAGGCCTAGGCTATAGTCATTCATCTCAATTGTAAACATGTATTCCTGTACAAAACTGGATATTGTGTGGAGATCATATATATATATATTCATTAATGATTTAAGTCTGTTTAAGTCAATATGGGCTGAAAGGTGTTTCATATGATGTATCACTCCATGCAGTCAAAAACCCATGTGAGTCAGACTCAGTAGCTCCAAATACACTTTCTCAAGTTTGTCCTGGCCTTGGTTCAGGCAGGGTATCAATCTGAGGTTTTCTTTGGAAATAAAAAAAAAACAGCCCAGAGACATAACAATCTTGTCAATGTCAATGTCAATGTCAAATTTATTTGTAAAGCACTTTATATTAGACAACAGTCAGCCAAAGTGCTATAAAATAAAAAAAAAAACAAAACACAATACAATAAAATAATAATAAAAAGCAAAATAGCCAGAAACAAGAAACTTAATATAGCTTAAATTAACTAGGGGTAATTTTTTTCTTTTAACAAAGAAAAGTTAAAATGTTAAAATGTTGTTAAAAGACATTGGCTATTATACATACAGTAACTTGAGATAAAGACTTATCTGTCGGGAATGTCACTGAGAGAGTCACACAGAGTTTAAATAATAGCCTACTAAATTATTAATACAATACAATAACCTGCCAAACTATCTCATAAGAATACATGACATTGAGACTTTAAATGCAATACATTGAATGTACAGTATAGACCCAGGTATGTCTATCGGTCTCAAAATTATCAATGAATTTAGAAGAAATAGACATAGTTTCTAGCTCCTCATTCACATCTGAACTTGTGATGCCATTTTGCTTGTACATTATATGTATATTTATAAGTTTTTTATTTGAATCAGTTTCCTTTTGCTTCATGGACAGATCATGTTTGCTATACATTAGGCTTTTTGTGTCTGTCACATCATTAAGGAGCACTCCTTGAAGCCAAATCATTGACACTTATCATGTCCCCTGTCTTTTAAAACAATATTAAATAAAAGTGACATCTTGTGTCTTCAGTGTAAGTTAAAAAATGTCTGTAGTGTTATAGTTTATTTTAATCTCTGGCACTGCTTATAAGACTACCTCATTAATAAATCAGTACGCCCCTAAAGATGGGATTGATCTGTATCTTCGGCAGGTACTTGCATTTCAAGAATACAGGACATGGGTTGGGAAGAGTTTGAGGGGGTAGTGGATAGAGAGATTATGAAACTTCTTATTGGGTTTATAGCAGGGGTTCTGTTAGCCTGACATAGCTTGACCATAATACCAGAGAGGATTCAAGCGGAGCGAGAGGTGTCAATGCTTGTTCAGTTCCTGGTTCTATTTTTGCAAGGGGGAGGGGGGAAAAATCCCCCTTTATGCAGACAAAGTAGAGCTCTCATTGGCTGATAGAACTTTAAAGAATCTATTCTTATTGTGATGTAATCTATTCATGCAGACAGGAAGTGTTCCAGTTTGCTCCCATTGGAATGTATTATGATGCATTATCTTGCTCAGTATTCCATGATCTTTGATAATACTGCTGCTCATCCGTATTCATAGTCTGGAGGTTCTTTAACCTGACACGATTATAGGGCGGGGGGAGGACATTCAATTCTGGTTTGAAACGATTGGACAACTCGTCTAATCAGCTTCGCTTATTGCCCGGTAGTCTCTCTACCGATGTAAACACGCCCCAAGACCGTCTCCAGACCATGGATACGGATTAACATTCGTATTATGGGCGGGCTATGTCAGGCTAGGGTTCTGTAGGATATTGAATTGTTGTCGGTCGAAACGTTATCCTATCCTGCCATGGAACCAAAAAAAAAAGAAAAAAAGGATTTTATGTGTGCGGACTCCTCACTTCAAAATTTGGTTTTATGATGAGCCATAAAATAACCCAGAAGTAAACAGATATATAACATGGTTTATTCAACAGAGGTTGTAATCATTCTGCTGTAGTGACATATATTTTTGCATTGTCATGCAGCTCAGGCCACAGTCTGTTTCAGATGTGTTTTTATTAAATGATAAAATTCAATCCATCAATTACCATAAATTTTCTTCCCAGCTACCTCAGACCTTGAGTGAGTGGATGAGTGAGAGCCAAGTGTCCAGAAGTAAGCATGGCAACCATCGTCATGGAGAGGATTGGGCGGTTATTCATCAACCTGCAGCAGCTTCGGCAGGTTCCCCAGATGCTGACCGAAGCTGCCCCATCCATGCCGGGCACTGTACGAGACACGGAGGTTCCACGATTCTTTCGTGAGCGCCATATCCATGCCGGCTACCGCCCTCTGCACCAGGGCTGGCGGTACTACTTCCTGTCTATGTTCCAACGCCACAACGAGACCATCAATGTGTGGACACATCTCCTCGGGGCCCTTCTGGTTCTCGTGAAGGTGGCTCACCTCTCGGAGACGGTGGACTTTGTGGGTGACAGTCACTCCTGGCCCCTTCTCGTCCTGCTGGTATCGTCCTTCACCTATATGTTTTTCAGCGCCACTGCCCACCTCCTGGCTGGCCAGTCTGAGCTGTGCCACTTCTCGTTCTTTTTCTTAGACTATGTTGGCGTGGCGCAGTACCAGTACGGCAGTGCGGTGGTACATTTTTACTACGCGGTGGAGGAGGACTGGCATGGGTGTGTGCAGGGAATCTTCATGCCTGCCGCCGTTCTGCTATGCTGCCTTTCATGCCTTGGCTGCTGTTTCGGAAAGTACCAGAATCACAGCTTTCCCCCCTGGGTGCGCAAGGTCGGCCAGGTGGTGCCTTCAGCGATCGCCTACAGCTGGGACACCAGTCCAGTCTTCCAGCGGATGTTCCGGTGGGTATTTGCTCGCCAGGATCTGGGCGCTGACCCTGCGATGACCTTTCACTGTGGTCAAGTGGCCTTCTTTCTCCTGAGTGCCTTTTTCTTTACGCACCCGTTGCCTGAGCGACTGTTTCCTGGACGATGTGATTTCCTGATGCAGGGTCACCAGATTTTCCACGTCTTTCTGGTGCTCTGCACCCTGAGTCAGATCCAGGCCTCGTATCTGGACTATCAGGGTCGGCGAAAGCTCTACTCTCGTCTCCATGGAGAGGGTGATGCAGCATTCTTTGTTGTCCTCTACTTGTTGACCCTTGTAGCATGTGCTTCTATTGCTGTCTTTATGATTGGGAAAGTAAGACGTCTGCTAAACAATCGAGAGAAATCTAAATAACAGACTTGTTGACCCTTGTAGCATGTGCTTCTATTGCTGTCTTTATGATTGGGAAAGTAAGACGTCTGCTAAACAATCGAGAGAAAACAATCTCATGCTGTAGAGAACAGTTAGTGCCTCTAATCTTAAGGGCTGGGTCAACTTGACCTTTTTTTTCAACTAAGGCCCAATCCCATTTCTATTCCCTAACACTAGCACTCGTTTTCGAGTTCCCTCCAAGATGAGACACCCCTCGATTGTGTAGTGAGAAGTGCGATCTTCCCCTAATAAATGGGACAGCACTTCGCATAAAAACGTCTTCGCCTGTTTCATGCGTCTATCGTTAACACTGAACGGATATAAGGCTCTTAACCGGGGTAAACTGTTCAAAAGCCGTCATCGACAATTATCATCACCCACATGAGAGGCTCTGGTAATTCTGGTGAAAGATTTGCGCACTTTGAAAAATATCGATCTTTCTAATAGTCATGTTTTAACACACCAGTGCGGAATTCAACTGAATTTACATCAAACTAAGATATCCCAACATTAATATATATATATATATATATATATATATATATATATATATATATACACATGCTTAATTGCAATAGTAGCTATATTTTTGAAGTTCTTATCCAGAGCTGAGAGAACGGGACACAGCTCGGGCAGTCGGACACAGATCGGGTACCGACACGCAGTTCGCAAAGAATCGTGGGTAATTTCATCTTCACTTCAACTTCACTTCGTTCGAAGTCTGCACCAGACCTCCCTCCGTTTGAAGGGGCGATTTGAAGGGCTGAAAGCCACTATCCCTCGGTCCCGAAAGTATTGGGACACCCTACACTTACACATGAACGCGCAAACCGAGTGTTAGGGCCAAAATCGAGGGGAAGTGATAGTGAAGTGATAGAAATGGGACTGGGCCTAACAGTTCTGGGAAACTGGGATAGTTTAGTCTGTCAGTACATTATCATTGTATTGTGACCTACTGATCTTGTTGGTAGTAGCCTACTGTAAAACATAGTTATATTCGAAAGCTGTATTTTTGGTACTGAGAGGATCAAACAATTTATTCTGATATTATTCTGTAGATGCACATGATGGCTGAATCCCAGTGTAAATCCTAACCCTAAAATCTAATTTATGGTTGTCTCTATCCATAGATAAAAAGACATGCACTTGCACATCCCAACTGGACTGACAGGTTTTAGGGCTTAGGGTGACATTGGAATTCAGCCCCTTTTATATGTCATAATGATTGACCTTATTTGTCAATGTATTAGTTAATTGTTGTTCTTTATTTTTATATATAAAATAGGCTCAGCTGACCTAATTCATGAAGATGCCTTGAGTGATAAAACTCTAACAAGACCCAAGAATAATGGGTCCTAATTTGAGTCATATGAATTCTTAAAGCCTTAAATCTGTCTGGACCCAACATTATTTATTATTACGCAAATATATATCTTATATATCTGAGTGAAGCATTATGACTTGAGACACACACTGCCCATCATTTAAATCATGGCTTTAAATTCCTTTTCTTTTTTTTCTTTTTTTTTGGTGTAGACTTTGCATCTTATGTATTTACGACCAAGCTTATCAAGTACAGCCTATATTCAAACGCAGAAAAAAAAATGTGCAAATATCATTGTCACTGTTCAGTGTTACGATTGTTGTCATTGTTTGTGATTGTTGTCTACAACATTTAGCAGTTTTATGTGTTGAAGCACTTTATAAATGTAGTACAATATCATTATTTTGCATTTGGAAGGTCTGACCTTCAGTATAAGATCATATATCTGTTGCAGACTTGTAGTAGTGTTCATTGTAGTAGACTACATGCTTTGAAAAAGCATTCAGTGTCAGTGTCTTAAGCCCACACACCAGTGTTTATGTGCATTATGCACAGGCGGGCATATTTATTTATGTCTCACTGTCTAGTCAGACCTTAATGTGGATTTTGTAAGATTTGTCATTGTTTTGATTGTGGAAATATTGATGTTTCTCTATGTTTACAATTCAAGCCCCGAACATTCCAGATGGTTCCATTTGGACATCATTAAAAGGGAAGATAGCAGTGTTGAATCGGGGCATCACAACCATCAACCCCCTCACTCTGGTTCTGTAATTTTTCACTGTCCTCCTCCTACAGTCTTAGTCTCGCTGCACCGTGCTGTTTTCCGCTACTTTGTGACGCAAGCTTGGACTGGCATGTGCTCTGAATAGGCGTTGAGTAATCATCACCATGGTGACACCACATTAAACATGATTTCCTGCCACTCAGGTTGAGTAAAAATGTGTGGAGATGGGTGAGCATTTCTTTCCATTTGGGAAAAAGCTCTCTCGTTCTCAGCTTAGCAGTGGTTCTACTCATACAAAAACTGAATTGTTTCAGGTTTAAATCACTCTGGTAGTGCCTTAGGAAACTATAACCTCTGAATGACTGCTACAAAAAAAAAAAAACTGTGGAAAGATTTAAACTGCCCCCATGTGGAGGTGATTGAAAATACATCAAATAAATATTTGTTTGAGATCCAATTCAAGTCTTTTTCTCATCATTTTATTCTTGTAGAGCATGATGTGAACACAGAACAAAAATTAGATTACGTACATAGATTTCTTTCCAGGGCAATGGGGCAGTTTCATGGTCTGCCAAACTTTAAATTAAATGTTTTGTTTCTTTATGCCTAAGCAAGAGCTGCATCTTTCTGACAGCTGACTTTTGAGCTTTCTGTACAGTAGAACTAAAAAGGTGAGTTTTGTTCTCACTCACTACAGTAGGTCTAAGCTCAGGTCAAGATAACTAGGCCTACTTCGCTTTGTGAACTCAAAGAATTTACTCCGTAATGTCAACAGAGGCCCTGAAGAAAAAAAGGTCTCTTTTGTTGGGCTTACAGACATTAACTCCCTCCCTCCCATTCTGTTCAAATGGTCTCGGGAAAAAAAAACTGGTACCATGAAACCATCAAAAATGTTAAAACAAACTGACAAGATTGCTTTTACAGTTACCCAGAAAGTCAAGTGTTAGGAACACTCTGATACGAACCGTATCCTGGGGTGGCAACTTGTCGCAGTTCAGTCAGTCTTGATGGGGAAGTGGCAGCGGTCCCTTTAAACCATGCAACGAATAGAGGGTAAGCTGTAGACGGGGGAAGAGACGGCTGTACGGCAAGAGAGCTGGGTATTGAGAGACACACAAAGGGATATTAAGAGTTGTTATCATGGGCATCAAATTGTATTACACCACTGTTACAGCTTCAAGAGAGGTGAGACCAAACAAATACGATGCATTTGAATACCTATTATCTAGAAACACCTTATAAATAGCTACAGTTCGACGGCTTTAAAACCAATATGGGATTACGCGCAACGACACACCCAACACCATGAGCACTGTCTAGGTTAATGTTATAGGCTATGTCTCAGTAGGTCGGTAGGCTACAGTAAGAGGCAATTTTGTCACCAGACCTGTGTCGTGCTTTAGCAATTTCCATTCATTCATTCGTTTAGAGTCATTCTCGTTAAGCAGCTGATCTGAGCGCAAAGGAAATCACTAAACTAAGAGGACGGAAGTCATAGCCTCATGCATTTCGTGCTTTATTGCCGTAGTGTCTAGAACAATGACAGGGAAATTAGCTATCATCGGCAGAATTCTTTGCTCGTCTGGTGCGCCGTTATCAACGGATGGCAGAGCATCATGTTATTTCTACCATGTTAAATAGCCTACCGCTGCCCCGCCAAGTGCTTAGACTCGTTACCATTGTAATGTTTGGTACCTATAGGCTACTAAAAACAGGCTTTGTTTAAAATGTCTAATGTATCGAACCTCGCTCTTCCTTTGGTTTGGTTTTGCAACATTGTTTCTTCCGTAAGACATATAACATTACTGCAACAACAATGTTGCAGACTGAAACCATGTCGGTCTAACATCTGTTACAAATAAGTCAGGAATGTGTGAGCAAGACGACGGCAATGAATTGTTCTTTTAGGAGAAGGCTAGCCCATCATCATGAGCTATTAGATACCACCATGATTAGGTTAATCATGTGATTGCATTTATGGCCTGTCATTAATCTAATTCGCTGCATGGCGTAGCCTATAGCCTCTTTTTTACGCTTTGCAAGGTATTTTAGGCTAGCCTACCTCCATTATTAGGCTAGTTTAAGAGAATTGCATAAGATATTTGAACAGCTTTTCATTGATGATAATGTTAGATTGTTCACACAATGCATGCAATGTTGATTCAGTAACAGGGGCTGGTGCTTCGCCCCAGGCGTGGTCCCTACGCAAATAGGCTATGCCCTTTCTAACTTCCTCCATCTCTGCTGTCAGATAGCACGTAGCAATTAATCATCAACAGCCATTTTTAGAAAGGCTGGTGCAAGAGCTGTTAAGGATATACTTCCCACTTCTGGCTGTCACAATAGCATTATCCTAGATCAGTTATGGGGGGTTTTAGACGGTACTCCATAGTTGGTATGAGTTCCTTATGATAGATTTTAAGTAGCCTACAGCTCTGTTAGCCTATTTAGACTTGTAGGTCTATTAGGCTACTGCGATTTATTCATGCCAAAGTCATACCGAAGATCAACCGCCTCTGGTCATTTGTGTGTCATGGCCTATGGTAGTCTAATTGGCTAATGAGGAATGATATGTTGGTTTCCACAAACCATCATGGGCCCAACTTAGCATACACATCTTGGAAGGTGTGCCCTCTTCAGTTGGCTGCTAGACAAAAGCAGGAACTTCATGCAGAGTTCTCATTCCAAACCCAGAAAGAACAATATTGTTCCCCCTGTAGCTTAATTGTCTTAAATATTTTGACGAGAACTTGATTTAGTATATGAGGTGAGTTGCTGATGTTGGATTAGAAGGCTCACAATCTCTTTAAATTGAGTGTTGAAGTTCATCTGTGAGTACCCCAATATATAGGCACACACATCAGAGGTGCCATCACATAAGTAGTAGACGGGGGGGCCTGGGGGTACTCCCCCAGGAAATTTTGACATAGTTAGATGTTTTTTTTTCCCCCTGCATTCTAGTGCATTTTAACAGGTTATTATATATTTTTAAAATTTTTCCTTTTACTTTAGCACTTCATGTGAGATTTGAAGCTGGATGTTGCATCAGAAAGTAGTATTGCCAGGCAATACCAGATTGAAAGGTAGTATTGCCGGGGCAATACTGGCAATACTGAGGATGGCAGCCCTGACACACACATTTATTGTATGATTGGGCTGTGTCCTCAAACTGCCCTGTAACTTGGAGCTGTCCTCTTTGCAGGTGAAATCCCAGCAAAGTGAAGTGATGCGCATTCTTGAAAGCAAGAGCATCCAGTTTGAACTGATCGACATCTCTGTGGGCGGGGAGGTGCGTGAGGAGATGAGGACCAAATCGGGAAACCCCACCGCTGTACCTCCCCAAATATTCAACGAGGACCAGTACTGTGGGGTAAAAAAAAGACACACACACACACACTCCACCACTGCCGTGTTGTAAGGGGGGTGTGGCTGCTGTGGTTAAAATGTTAACTTCCTGACTTATTGCTTGTTGCCAATTCACTTGTTTAAAAACTGGTCATGGATCAAATGAGAGGCTATAATTTTGGGGTGCACACACACACACACACACACACACACACACACACACACACACACACACACACACACACACTCTCTCTCACTCACTCACACTATGCCTATCAAAAGCTCTTGCTGCATAGTATTGAGGAAGAGGATGTGAAGCCTGTAGCAATGATGGTCAAAACGTTGACTTCCTGACTTAACCACAGCATTAGTTGCCGTGTTTCAAAACTAGTCCCCCACACACACACACACACACACACACACAGCATTTATCACACATTTATCATGAATGACGAAAAGCATCTAAAAATGTAAGATAAGGGTGGGTTAAATATTAACCTTCTGAATGGGATTGGTATGATTATTTTGTGGGCCCTTCTTCTCCCCAGAATTATGAGATGTTTGCTGAGGCAGTGGAGGCGGATACAGTGGAGCAGTTTCTGAAGATGGCGTGAGAGCTACACCCAGTAGCACCCCTACCCTTACCCCCACCATCCCATCGCGGAAAAAAAGGAGGCCCGTCCTCAACCCCACAGCCCCGCTGGCGGTGCCCCCCTCCCTCACATGCCCCCTTCATCTCAATGCCATGATACATGCCAAAAACCAACCAACCAACCAATCAAAAAGCACATGTTTGTAAATCCAGCACGCAACACAATCGGTTAAATCACCGAACCACTTTGGAATGGTTGTTAGTATATTTTGTATACTTTTGATTTTATTTTTATTTTTCATTTTTTTTCTTCTTCTTCTTTTTCTCTCCACTTCCCCCTTTTTGTGCTGTATTTCCTGTCTGGTACTTGCTGCTGTTGTGTATGATGTGTACATGTCACTAATTCGTCTTAATCTCCTTGGGATCAATCGAGTGACAAGAAGTGTGGGTAATTAGGTCACCTAATCTGGGTTGTGGCCACTTAACCTAATCTGACAAACAAAACACAACGTATCTACTTGATCTTTAATGGACCAAAATTTAAAAAGCAACTTAAAAAAATGTGAAGGAGACGTTAATGATCTTCACTGTTGAGTGTAGACCTTCCATTAAGTAATGGTTTATTTTGATGGCCTTCAGATTCCCATGTTATTCCACCAGGGAAGATGTTTCTTGAAAGTGGTTATCACTGATTGACCACACCGTATGCCAATATAATTTCAATTACGTCTTAGATATTTAACAAACCAATTTTGTGTAAACACAACAGTGTTTCCAAGCAGATGCAGTTCTTTGAAGGAGTGCATGGTTATATTACTGTAATCTAAATCAATAATTACATATTTCCTCAAAGCTGCAACTCTGAAATCTTTCAGAGCACAGGTACCATATAGTATTTGGTGTTTAAGCTTGGTGCCAATCAAATACCACAAAATTATTCTCATCGGATATCTTCACATTGCTGCTGGGCCCAATTTAAAAACTATTTGCCCTGTCGGTAATTCTACAAAATATCTCCAAAACATTTGAAATAAGGTAAACTAGATAATGATTTACCATTGTGGAAAGAAAAAAACCTTGCTTTCCTGACTGGTTGGATCTTGCTCCATACTCCACAAATATAACCGTAACTAATCATCTCATCCTACAAAAGAATGCAGCGAATATGACTATGCACTGAAAAATCTGCTCGCTATTTTCTCTGCTATTGACATGCTTTGCATTCCGGGACGCTGGATCAGATGAGGTCAAACCTGTAATTTCACTTTGGATCGCAGGGACACAAAACCAAGCCTTACCTGGACCACAGCACATGGGAAACTTGGAGGCCTTGCTTGTGAATAGTATACGGTATATCTCCCAAACTCATGTTTGCTCTGTGTCTCTTTGTTGTGTTTGAATAACTGAGCAGATTTAGATGTTTTGAAGCTAGATATTCTAAAATGCACTCATAATCTAAAAAGCCTGTGTATTAGATAATGTGTGTATGAAGATTGAAGGAAATGAGATTTGCCAGATGACAAAGACCGTTGTTTCTGTCTTGATAATGCCAGTCTTACACCTCTGAACATGTCTTAATGTCTCTGAGCTTCTGCTTTTGGACCAACGCCCCCCTTTTGGCCAAAATCAAAAGAAAACATAGGAATGTTGTCTTCCAAGAAGATGGTGAAAAGATGAAATGGGTCAAATAAAATGGAGAAAATGTGTACTGAATACTTGTGTCAATGTGTCTCATTCCTTGTGTTAAAGCAACTTCACTTTCTATTATAAATAGTGCTGGCAAAATTAACTGATTGATCACGTGATCAATCCAAAAACTCAGATTAAAAAATGAACTCAGATTAATCCTGATGGATATGGTTCCACTTTCATGGCATGTATTATGTTCAATTTCAGATAGAAAATGGCTCGGCTATCAAGTCAAACAATACAAAGATTATGGCCTAGGCTAGCTCCTCACTGTCCAACAACATGTTTAGACAATCCTTAGGGGAGAGGACAGGTGTGAATTGCCCAATTTGAGAAGAACAAACAACCAACTATTTAGCCAATTATTTAGTATCAGGGCCCTAACAGGACAAAATAAGTATCCAACATACCCTAGCATCCAAATTCTTACTGGAGGAAATGAGTTGCGATTAAAAGTGATTAATCACGATTAATGATAGCAAAATTTTGTGATTAATCAGATTAATTTTTTTAATCGTTTGACAGCACTAATTATTATAACCATTGTTTTTATCAGACAGTTAGTTTTGGTCCCATCTCCACATGAATTTGGATGGTGTTTAAGGAAGGATAAGCACCAGATGGTTGATGTTATTCTGACCAGCCATCCAGGATATGCACTGTACAGTTCTGGGTGGAGCGTAGGAAATGATCACAACAAAACAGCATGACATTGCCATCACCAACAACTGTACCAATACTCTCGAAAATGTTTGGACAATTTTCTGCCTTTTAGCTCACTTTTACACCGTGAGCATAGTGTTGCTTCAAAGATGTTAACAGTTACTGAGTTACTAATTAACTAATTGTTAACCAAATCCTTCATTCCTTGCTCTTGGAGTAGCTTGTTTATTGGTTTGTGAAACAAACCAGCAGGGCCTGTATAGACATCAGAGAAATGTATCTGAAAACTCTCTGTGGAATATTTCCCATTATGAATGTGACCGCACAAGCAATTATACTATTATTTACTCTAGGTACATTTTTTCATGTTAGCGCTACAGCCCAAAACAGCACACAAATACCATTGCTTTGGCATTAAAGATGTAACAAGAAAAAAAATCATCTTTCTGTGGAATTGCCCGTATTAAAGCACATTGAACACACAATATAGGCTACAGCAAACAACTGAGTGAATTTCACATGTAAAAGCAGTGAAACACTGTAAAAGGCAGTGATACACTGTGCCTTTAAATATTGGCTCCATTGTAACATGTGGCACCTTCTCTGTCATTGGTCTGAGCATCCTGCGAGTTCTTGTGGAATGTAACACTGGGCATCACTCTGGAAGCCTCTAATTAATATTTCGTCACTCTCTAGACCACATTTGAAAGTAATGTTTCACTCTTGGAGAGCATATCATTTTCCATTGTTGCAGTGATGCATAACAAGATGGTTGGTGAAAGGATTGATTACAGAATACATACTGTAATAGATGGTGTGATTAACACTACCAGCTGAAGCACAGTAAACAATGTTTGTGTATGTTTTTATCATCTTGATAATAGCCAGTAAAGTTTCCCCAATAGCTTTACTTTACAGAGATTCAAAACTTACTTTGGTAACTTATGGTTAAGTTTTAGTTACTTACACTGCAAACTGCATTACGAAACATTAGATGTCAGGTATTGGAAGGAAGTAGAAACACTATACAGTTTTGTTTAGCTGACATTTTCCAACAGGAAGTACAGCTACCATGTTTGCCTCCTTTTCACAACTTCAACCACAAATTCATATAAAATGTATTGTGTTTATATTTATATGAGTGTTATTTGTTTGATCTTGTCATGGAGGTGCATGGCTCATCGGACACGACCATAAACACGGTCATAAAATCCATGTGCTATTTGAACCTCATTAGACACATTATAATGTCGTAAACCCATGGAAAGCCCCCACTGTTGCCCAGGGCCGTCGCAACAAGGCAGGCAAACCAGGCAATTGCCTGGGGCCCCAGGCTGAAAGGGGCCCCCCAAGATTGACTGTTTAATCATTTTAGTAGCTAAGTTGGTGGTGTTTTTCAACAAAAAATGACTTTAAACCGGAGTTAGACAACTGCACAATACAAATAAATATATTGATGATGTTTGAAAATTATAACAATGTGGTTTATGTAAGTATTTACGGGGCGTGAAGGGCCCCCATGTCCTGTTTGCTTGGGGCCCCCAAGTACCTTGAAACGGCCCTGGCCTGCTGTTGCCTAACAGTTAGGACAGCTGACCAGACTAAGACCTCCCCAAAGCTACAGTATGTGCAAAGTTGACTGGATAAATAAACCCATATTGATATGCTAATTCTGTTTCACCGACTTCCTGTAGACTGCTAGCTTAGTAACCCTTTGATGCAAGATGCAATAGCATATGTGGGCTATATGTTTGGACGATCTGATGTCACCAAGTAATTAAAAGTCCAGGATCAATGTCAAACTTGTTGCCCTGGATCAATGGGTTAGGTTTAGGACTAGGGTTAAGGTTAGGGTTAGGCTTAGAGTACATTGATCCAGGACAAACAAGTTTAACATTGATCCTAGACTCTTAATTACTTGGTGATATCAGATCTTACATATATGTTTATAGGACAGCACATTGTCACACCCGCTTAACTTTCACAACAAGCCTGTTTAAATATCAGGAGAAAGTACCATGTTCAGACATTCAGGAAATGTTCAAGCACAAAAGAATCATCAAGCACCATTAGCCACTAAATTACTTGTGTGTAATTTGAGTGTAATGTAATCTGTTCAAATGGGTGTGTGTATTGGGGAAATTGACACACGACCGGACAGGACTAGTCTATAATTTACCACCTCTTCCTGCAGGTGCATCCTTCCATGCGCTTGAGCCGTGCCAGAATTTATATAGTTTATATAGTTTATACTAATGTTTATTATCAGTCATGGTTTTTTTTTTTTTAAGATATTTTTTTATGGCTTTTATGCCTTTAATTCGATAGGACAGTGAAGAGTGTGACAGGAAACGAGTGGGAGAGAGAGAAGGGTATGGATCGGGAAATGACCTCGGGTCGAAACCGAACCTGTGTCCCCAGATCTAAGGTACGACGCACCAGCCCGCTGAGCTATGCCACCCCCCCATGTTTTGAGTTTTTGACATTAAAATTGTCTTTAGAATTTATAAATCTGAACATGTTTAAACGCAACACTGCAAAGATGTCAAAAGTCAGTAGGTCACTCACTAGTCTGATGGACCTTTTTTTTATGAATTTACATCTGTGCAGCTCACCTTTCAATTCCAAGCTTGACTTCTTAGCCCTTGAAATTTTGGAAATTACAGATGATTGATCAAAAATAAAATTCTTACATTTTTTTTATCCCTTTCATGTCCGCAATCTGGTCCTGATTGTCCTGATTGCAAATAAAGTGAAAAGTCCTTACAAAGCAGACAACTTGCCACTTACAAATATAAACAAATACAAATCAATATGCAAATTAAGTCTGTAATAATAACAGACAACTTGCCACTTACAAATATAAACAAATATACAAATCAATACACAAATTAAGTCTGTAATATTACCATCATACACCCCTAGGTGTCAGTAAAACACTTTTTAGGACAGAGATGTGTAGGAGCACTATGGTGTCTGTTTTGCAAGATTTTTAAGCCCATATCACTTGAATCCAAGGAAAATGAAGATAGCTGTGGTGGACTGAATTAACTGTATCCTTTTACACTTCAGATATAGGTTGCACTGCAAAAATCAAGGCCCTTAGGGGGAATAAATCAATAGACAGTGTGAATAAATCAATAGCCCTGTTGTTCGAGGTCTCAGAGAGCTACAGTAGCTTCCTGTCGGACAAAGAACTAGAAAATTTTATAAAACAGACTAAATAACAAACCAATAACTACATTAAATGAATGGGGCATACCAAAATTAAACTGAAAATGAGTTTCCGTACCCCATTCAGTTAGTATTAGCTCATGATTTAGCTATTTGCCGTATGATGTATAAAAACTTTCTCATTCTTTTTCCTATTGACAGCACACAGAGACTCAAACAACAGGGCTATGGATTGATTAACACTGGATTTCTCCTTTAGGCCACAGCAAATATGTTCAGCCATGGTCTTTGGTATTTTTTGCCCTCAACGGCAGTGGTTAAAGTGGGATTTGGCAGGAGGGGGAACTCTCATATTTTGTGTCAGCACAAACAAAGAAAAATGTATAGAAGAAGAATAGGATGATATTGTTCATTTATCTGAGGTGCCGGTACTGCGTACCCCCGCGTTCCCCCCACTTTAACCCCTGCTCAATGGTGCCTCCCAGGCAGCTCACTACTGCCTATCTTGTAGCCTATGTCATAGCCTAGACTGGTTCAGTCCTACCCTCCAGAGAGAGGGAGAGCACATGAGTGTCACAAGGCACTGAAACCATCCAGGGGCTTCCAGCAAAATGCCCTGAAATGTTGATCCAGACCCTCATGTGAGGATGTATCTAAAGTGTGTAGGCCTACAAGTCTGCTAAAACATCTTTGAAATCTAGCACACTCCCAACTGTTAACTAGAAATTATAAATATGAAACAAACAAACAAAAACTCCACACATTTCAGCCCAGTCAAACTTGCAATCCTTCACTTAACAAATTCCGTTGATAAAGGCACAGAAAAAGGTAGTGGTTTTTAAGTGTTAAAAAGGGGTGCACAATGACACAAATCTGACCCTCCTCCTAAATGCATAGCCTACCATAGGCTACTTAAAACCAGGTTGAAATGCAGGCGCTCTCATCACATTTTCCCACCATCATGCCTTCATAGTAGCCAAACAAAGACCGGCAGGCATGTGTTGGTCAAGGCTTATGAAAATGAAAACTTAAACAAAATCTCTGCAGCCTACCCCATCTGATTCTGGTAGGCTATAATGTATAGGCTAGCCTAGGTAGGCCTCCAGATTCAGAACATAAATAATCATCTCAGATGCCACAGACAAACAAACAAGTCTGGTGAAAACTGCATCCTCATTTGAGTCTGAACTTGTTTATCTATCTTCTTACCTGTCTATTGAGGCAGCATTAAATAAAATTCTACTTGGAAATGTCTTGGCTCCAGAAGACTAGACATGCATCAACTCTCTTTTATGTGTTTGGCCAGTCTCTGGTTTGGCCTTGCACTGGAGTTGCGCGCATGCACGTAGCTACGTCATGTATCTTGACAGTTTTGTGTTGCCTTCCTAGCGGAAAGAAAGTCCAGTGGATACCTTGACCCCGGTGAAGCTTTTAACAACACAAGTAAGATGTCCTACTTTTGGTGACTCCAAATCACCTAGCTTGTTATTATTGAATGTCGATAGATTACAATAGATGTGTACGGTCGTCTATGTGCTCTCTTTTAAAGGACTGGGGTTAGTTAAGAACAGAGAAAATCTTTTTCTGGTTAGCTAACGTTAGCATTAACGTTAGCAAACGACAGGGTAATATTGTTGGCTTTGCTAACGCGTCGGCGTTTGCTAACGTTAGCTTGCTTGGTAATGTTGGGCAGTGTGTAACGTAACGTTAATTTATCTAGGCAACTAACTGTGAAACCATGTTCTGTTTAGCTAGCCAGTTGTTTACTTGACTATCCAATTGGCATTTATCTAGTTTGGTAGTGCTGTAGGCTGAAATACTTGTAACGTTATCATGTATGAAGTTGGTTGGGCATGCCTATGATTTTTTAGCTAACGTTAGGACACTGTGTCAGGTGAGCTATGGACAACATTATCGATACTTGTCTTGTTTTTACGGATTTACATCTGGGATGTGTAACCTGTGTCAGATGAGCACCATTTTGGACTGACTTGTATCTGCCAGTAACGTTACAGTTTATAGTGACACATTCAAGAGACTGTAAAGTCATCCATAGGCTATGCTATGCGCTAAGACAATGTTAGCCGATATCAGCTGACGATTCGAGCGAAATAGAGATAGTAACAATATCGTAAACGTTAGTTCATTCAGGGGTGGTTAACCTGTCATCACGACCCTTACACGGGTTTATGTATTGTTGACATCAGCATCCTGCCCTGTCTTAATCGAAATAAGTAAGTTACGGTGTATTATTATATTCATCATCTTATGTATGCATCACATCACCCTTTTAGAACCATGGCGTTACCTGAGCTATTAATAACAGCCACAATCGGTTCCGGTAAAGTTAATGTTTGTTACACAACGTCAGGTCATTTTACTTCATACCGCTTTCACTCTGATAAAGACAAATGTAAGATAGCAGCGAGATAACGTTAAAGACCGGAGTGATTCCTGAATCCCGAGGAACGGTAACGTTACAGCTTCGTATACTATTGAAAACATGGCTTGTCAGTCATGGTCGACTTTAGTCAAAGCTAATGCACTGTTAACGTTATAAGTTAGGGTTATCTAATTAACTAAGGGTGGCAGCCATGTGACAGGGCATTCCGTAATCCCTTTGCCGGCTGTGAGGTATGCAGACATCTATCCGTTACTGTAGTAGACACGTGATTCATCCTCTCAAACTGCTGTCCCATATCCTGCTGGTAAACACAGTTCCTGAAGCTTCGGAGTGTTCTTTGCATTTCCGGTTGGCCTCCTATCTATGGGTCAACATCAGAGTGGTATTGATGTCATTGATAATCAGTTGAGATTTTAATGAATAGGTGAGTCAGGCAGTGACACGTCTACCGATGACTTGCTTTTACACAGTCTGTTGTCTTTGGTGTTACTGTGGATCTTTAGTAGCTGGGATACATGGATGTACATTTCCGCACAGACTATGTCACATACCAGACTATGTCACATACCAGAAATTAACTGAAGGGGGGTCAAGGCACTTAAGTCTATTCATCTGAGGGTGTGTTTTTTCCTCCAAATGGGTGGAGTAGGTTAGTTGTGCTAGACCAGTGTTCTGCACTGTAAGCATTTGGTTTGTCTACTGTCTGAAAGGAAGTGTTTCTCAATTCCTATTTTGCATTTTCAGGACATTTAGCAACTTGCCAAGCTCCTGCTTGACTGCCTTCAACCAAGAGGTTGAAGCACACGTCTCAGCACAATGTCCTACGGAAAAACAGACAGCTACCGCACCCCTCCCCGAGACTTCAACGGCCTCATCCAAACATGCAGCTCCAACATTCAGAAAATCACACAAAACAGTAAGTGGTGTAAATCAGTTTTCTGTATACAAAGTTCCAGATTTCCAAGGTTAAGTTTTTCCTGTGCAACAGCTTGGCCTTAGCCTGACATAGCCGGCCCATAGTATGAATGTTCATCCCTATCCATGGTCTGGGGACGGTCTTCTGGGGCGTGTTTACATCGGTAGAGAGACTACCGGCCAATAAGCGAAGCTGATTAGATGAGCTGTCCAATCGTTTCAAACCAGAACTGAATGCACCCCCCCCCCCCCCCCGCCCTATAATCGCGTCAGGTTAAAGAACCTCCAGACTATGAATACGGATGGACAGCAGTAATATGGTCGAGCTATATCAGGCTAGCTTGGCCTGTTTACAACATAGGAAATAAAAGCATAGGCCTACATTTAAAAGTTCAGCAACGAAAAATGTCCAAACAATAACCTCACAAGTTTTATCTGTTAACAGAACTCTAGACTGTGTGGTTCCTGCAGCCACATTATTAACACCAAACTACCCCGAGTGATAAATTTCTAATCTCTCACAAGGTTTCAGTTTTGTCTTTCTCTCTTTCTTAACTTGTGCTTCATTAAGCACAACTGACCAAAACATTTTCATCAGTCACCTGGAACATTGGGTTTGCCTCGCTAAAACCACTTTGGTTACACTTTATTTGAAGGTACCATCATAAGAATGACATGACACTGTCATTAACTATGACATGACGTTGGCACGAATCGGTCATAAACTTTATACACCTGTCATGACTTCTGTCATTTAGTGTCACCCGGTATTTGTCATGGTTAGGGTTAGGGTTGGGGTTAGGGTATGTCAGAAGTCATGACAGGTTTATAAAGTTTATGGCAGATTCTTGACAAAGTCATGCCATAGTTAATAACAGTGTCATGTCAGTGTTATGACGATACCTTAAAATAAAGTGTTACCACAACTTTAAACAAGTGCAAAGCAAACATTACAGTGAGACAATCAGTCTTAGATCGCACAACAGACAAAATATGATGTATTTTATGTTGCTGTGGTGTTGCACAAGTGCTGCCTCAAGTAGATGTACAGATAAGCCCATACCTGGTATGATGGGACGGTCCTATCACCAGAGAGCGTAATCTTAACCTTTACAGCCATGCTGGTTATTCATTTCTGTCCAGCCTGCCAAATATGATGCAATGGATGAGAGCATTTTTTTAAAAATAAATAAAAACAAGATAAAGAACCACAAGGAATTTTGTGTCTAAAATTCAATGAAAGTATATAGCAAGTTTGAGAGTGATTCTTATCGCTTCTGAGTGTCACGTTTTAAATCCTGTGAGTGTAGCACCCAAGACTGTTCTCTTCTATCTCAGAAATCTCAGAAATCCAAAACGTGTTTTTTAAAACACGCAGAATGCTAAAAAGCTTTATGCGTTTATTGCAAGTAGTTGTAGCTTCTTTTGTGCCCTCATTAGGAATTTCCTAAAAACTGTTTGTAGAGGAGAGCTACCAATCACTAATCACTAATCTTGTATTGTTAGCCTAGTTACCTTTAGTCACTGACTGTAGCTTCAGCTCAGTTAATGTTTTATCTCCAACATGTTCAACATGGATTATGTATTTTTATTTTGTCATTTTTGTTTTCAGTTTTGTATGTATGGTCTCATAGAGCAAGGTCTCTTACAGTGTGCAAAAATGTCAAAGCACTTTGACATCCATACTACATTCAATGTGTGAAAGATGCTTTTCAAACTAGAAAAGAGCTCAGAGAGCGCAGACCTCCGCCAAGACAATGTGTTCACAGACACAATATACATTCTAGATCATGTTCTGGATCACCGATCGCCACCAAAATTTAATCAGCTCTTGCTTGTCCCAATATACACATTGTCCGAAAGTTTCATCCAGATCCGTGCAGTACTTTTCGAGTTATCTTGCTGACAAACAAACAGACAAACGGACAAACAGAGAAACAGACAAACCAAAGCAACTGAAAACAGAACCTCCTTACAAACAGACAAACGGACAAACAGAGAAACAAACAGACAAACCAACGCAACCGAAAACATAACCTCCTTGGCGGAGGTAATAATAATAATACACTTCTCATATTGGAATTGAATACACGTGTGTGTTTATGTTACAGCGGCCCAGATAAAAAGCATGGTCAGTCAACTGGGGACGAGGCAGGACAACAGTGAACTCCAGGACAAACTGTAAGTACTACATGTAGTTACCAAGTAGTTTTAATCTATTGCATTGGGTTTCTTTATTTCTGTGCATATGTTCACACTGGCTTGAGGTGCTAAAATCATGTGATTGACCTTCAGCCAACAGGTGCAGCACTATACAAATCAGCTCGCAAAAGAGACCAACAAACACCTGAAAGAGCTGGGTTCCCTTTCTCTCCCAATGTCAACCTCTGAACAGGTTAGTGTTTCGCTTCTCTTTTTCTTGCTCACTCACTCTCACTCTCACTCACTCATTCACTTTCCATTTCCTCTTTTTTCCTCCATGGCCTCTATCAGAGGTGAAGATTTGTCTTATTTATGACCCGGATCCTACGAAAAGGATTAAAAAAAAAAATTATTTTGGGAGAGGGGAGGGGCGTTTATGCCAGTCTCACATTACCCAATATCAGCCATGATTCGGAGACAGACAGGCAGCACCTCTGCAAACTCCACAGTGTTCAGATTACGCAAGTTGCAGTTTTATGATTGGATGCATAGGGTTGATCTGATACCTCGGTGTACAGTACACATCAGAATGGCACTGACTTGCGAATATCTGACATTTTTCCACTTGAAAATCTTTTCTAAAATTGTGTAGTCTGAACTTGGCTGTAGTGAGAGAACCTTATGTTTAAATTTAGGTTTCACAACTGTCAGTATGGTGGTTCATTGTTTGCATAGTATCTTGCTATGTTAACTTAAGCAGCACAGCTAACTTGATTCCAGAGCAGGTTACATTGGAGAATGAAGCAAAATAAACAAACAAAAAGTCTAAAAGCTAAACCAGATGCTGTGTTTACCCTAATGTTGTGAGATTCAGTAGTGAGACGTGTGTTGTTTTGGTGTCGTCCCTGTAGAGACAACAGAAGATCCAGAAGGACCGGCTGATGAACGACTTCTCGGCAGCTCTGAACAACTTCCAGGCAGTGCAGCGCCGCGCAGCAGAGAAGGAGAAGGAGACTGTGGCCAGAGCCAGGGCTGGTTCACGCCTTTCGGTAACCTATGTTAACTCTAGCCAGCTTTCAGCCGTAAATCAATCTCAACTTGGCCTCTCTTTGTTCTGCTTCCAGTTGATTTGCTCTGGTACAGAACTAAGTGATGTCCAGTCCTAGCATCCTGACCTGCACTGTTACTTTGCTGGTAGAAAAGCAGCGGCTAAATGCTATAAACCCTAATTGTATTCATTCATATCTGGTCAGAGTCTGTGAAGGTCTTTTGTCATGCACATACTGTTTAGAAATGGGGTCTTTAGAATTGACAAACTTTATAGGCTGAGAAACAGATTAGGATGCCCTGCTCATCCTTCTGTCTGTGTGTGTTTGTGTGTGTGTGTGTGTGTGTGTTTGTGTTTCATGTTTTTGCTCAGACTGAAGAAGGCGGCAATGATGAGCAGCTTGTTTCTTTCGATAAGTAAGTACACCCCCAGATGCCTAACTATACGCTCCCTCAATCTGAACATCAGTCATTATCTGCAGCACAGCTCTCTCTGTGTGTGTGTGTGTGTGTGTGTGTGTGTGTGTGTGTGTGTGTGTGTGTGTGTGTGTGTCTGTGACCCACTTCTCTATCTGGCTAGCCTACTCACAGGCAGAGCACATTCAGCGCTTCCTCCCAGCATCTCCTGGCCATTACTGGGCTGCTCAGAAGCCTTATCGCTCCAGGCTCTTCCAGTTACACTGTAGATCTTGGCTGGAGTCATTCCTCCCCAGCTGCTGTCTGTCTGTCTGTATGTCTTTCTGTCTGTCTGTCTGTCTGGGTGGGTTCCCTCTCTCTCCAAGGGGACTTGTGTGTGACAGACGTCTGTGCTGCCTGCCAGATTGTTCTGAGTGTAAGCCAGAGCACCATTTCTATGACAAATGCTGAAGTACATGGAGAGAATAAAAACTCCCAAAGCCCCCATCCCCCACCCTTAAAGCAATATACCGGAGTAAGTTTAAGCATAGCCCTGCTGCATGAGCCTTCTAACAGCAATATATTTCGCATGAAATGAAAGATTTTCGAACAGTGCAGACCTAACGCGAACGCGAAACACTTTACATTGAGTCAATGTAACCTCAGATCTTACTTTCGGTTTCCAACAGTCAGGTCCCATTGATTCAGTGTAAAGTGCCTGTTCGCATTCAGTCTGTGCTGTACTAAATTATTTTGTTCCACTCACTAACTAGCGCATTTAGCAAGCTCTTTCAACAGGGCTATGTTTGAATTCACTCCGGTACTCTCCTTTAAAGACTTAGCTACTGACATAAATCAGTGAGCATGAATCAGCCAATCATGAAGCTCATTCATGCTGGCTCAGTCTTTAAGGGCTCAGGGCCTAGGGAGGGCGTTAGGATTCAGTGTTTGGGCAGAGATAGAGGGTACAAGCGGAGAAAAAAAGGCAAAAATGTAACAGCTTCCGAGTTCTGGTTTTGAAGGGTGGGGTGGGGTTTGACCAGAGTGGCAGACTAGAGTCAAACTCTCCAAAGATTCATTGAAAAGCTTCTATTGTGATGTAATTTGCAGATGACATCTGTAGATGGGAACTAGTAAGGCCACCGCACACCGGTTCCAACAGAGTGCTGAGCACTCTGCTTCCAACATTCGATTCCATTGTTTTCAATGCAACCCTGCACACCATTGCCGAACCCTTCCGCTGTCGATGGTGAATTACGATTGAAGTCTATTTTGTCGGAGCCGTCCATTGACATCCATTGTTACTTTCTCATGCTATGGGGCTAGGTTCGTTGCGAAATTGTCGGATTCGAAAGTGCTCCGCAATGCTGTCGGATCCGGTGTGCGACCAGCTTTAGTGTTTGTTCCTAGAGCAACATAATACGTGTATATCTTGGTCAGTATTCAGTGATCTTCGGGTCGAACTAGTGATAGGATAGTAGTGGTCTTCTAGTGCATGTACTGTATTACCTCAGAGAAGTTACCATGATGCCAGCTGACAGTGACAGCTGCTTATGGCTCTACTGCCAATCCAACATGTGAAATTGACTGCAAAGACATGCATGGATGGGCGCGACACTGTTCGATAGCCTGCCTGGTCTGTGGTAGTTTTTAGGGCTTGGGGTTGGAGTTGAGCTTTTAATGTGTAACATCAGGCCTGTAAGTTTAATCCTAGAGATTCATCATCATCACAAGGCATTTTTTCCGTCAGAGAGATGATTGCCATAAAAAGATGCACATCAAAAAGTTAGTGCCGCAAATATGCTGGAAAAAGAGTTTTAGTACTCTGATGTCAATTTCTGTGTCTATTTTGACACTTCTTATATTGCTAATGATTAATTCAACTTGAGAGTTAATTGGCTTGAATATCGGATAGAAAAGGTGCTATAGAGTGCATGAGCAAGGCACTTGGCCACACTTTACTTCTCTCACTCTTTATAGGAGTGTCTGCTGAGTAAAAAAAAATGTATAAACTAGAAAAGCGCTAGAGAGCGCAGACCTCCGCCAAGGCAATGTGGTTACAGACACAATATAAACACGAATAGACACATAGACACGAATCAGCTCTTGATTGCTCCAATATACACATTGTCTGAAAATTTCATTCAAATCCGTGCAGTACTTTTCGAGTTATCCTGCTGACAAACAAACAGACAAACAAACAAACCAACAAACAGACTGACAAACCAACGCAACCGAAAACATAACCTCCAGGTAATGAAATGTAAATAGAGATGCTTTTGATAATCTGAGTGAAATGGTGGTGTTCTGGTGTAAATCCACAGCCAGGATGATTGGGGGCAGACGATGCAAACAGAGGAAGCAGCCATCACAGAGGAGGACCTGGAACTCATAAAGGAGAGAGAGACCAACATCCGGCAGCTGGAGGTGCGTACACACACACACACACACACACACACACACACACACACACACACACACACACACACACACACACACACACACACACACACACACACACACTCTAATAAACAAATAAACAAACAGAAAATATGCAATTTCAGCTACTTGTATGTAAATTATTGCACAGTCATTTTCATTAAACATTTGTTAGTGAAAGCTTATGGTGAAATGGTTTCTAAATGTTTTGTAACACTAGCAGCTACAATATTGAACAATTCTCATAACAAAGATTTGTGGAATTTTCTCCTTTAATTTGTTCGCTTTTGTGTGTTTTTTGCAGTCAGACATTTTAGACGTGAACCAGATTTTCAAAGACCTGGCTGTGATGATCCACGACCAGGGAGAAATGATCGGTAAGCACAACAGAAGCCTCTTTGTCTGCTCCTTTAGTCGTTATTTTTAGTCTCCATGACAGAGCTTCTGTCATTTCCAATTTTACAGACCCATACAGTAGATAGAGAGATTAGAGATGTGAAAAGATGTTTGGAATCCTGCATCTTATACTTAAGCAATATCACACGAGTGGGAGTGATGTTGTTAGCAGAATATCATCACTGGGTGTGGTTTGGCCACAGGGCACAGGTTGTAAAAAGAATACATACTCAAAAGACAATGCAGATATTACAAAATAAATTATAACTATGAAAAATACAGTATAATACATACATCTGACAAATGATAAATTACAACTATTGACAATTGATGGTCTGTCCACCTTAAGAATAGTCTTTCCACCAAAAGATGCCATTTTCAACTAGGTTTTAACTTAACTCGGTTGTAACTAGGTTTTTAATTAATGGGAGTGTGTTTGATTGTTTGTGTGTGTGTGTGTGTGTGTGTGTGTGTGTGTGTGTGTGTGTGTGTGTGTGTGTGTGTGTGTGTTTATGACAACAGACAGCATAGAGGCCAACGTGGAGAGTGCCGAAGTCCATGTAGAGCGGGGGGCAGAACAGCTTCAGAGAGCTGCCTATTACCAGGTACCTCCAGCCATTTCTGTTTCATGTTGTATTTATTCCTGTATTCTTTTCATTATTTAACTAGAAAAGCGCTCAGAGAGCGCTATGGTCAGTCTTTCAAGTCAAAGAATTGGCGAGTTGTTGTCTTTTTGATGTTTTTTTTAAGTACATGCTTTTATCTTTTTGCCAGAGAGTGTAGTGATAGCATGGTGATGAGAGGCAGGAAGTAAGTGTGAGGGATGAAGTTGGATTGAGAAATGGACCTGAACCTGGGTTTTTATTAGACATCTGCCCTTAATGGTACTGGTGCCATAGTCAAAAATCGTGGAGCAAGACATTTATTGATGATTTCTTTATACAGCACACAGGCATACTCTATAATATTGAGATCTATATAAAAACTCCAGAATCTCACAGAAGATTTGAAAGCATTTTTGTCTGAGCAATGGATGTACTTTTCGGACATGATATGATCTTCAAACTGTTCTGCCCATCTTTGCCCTTTCTGGAATCCAACGTAATGGAAAATGAATCCCCCTGTCTGTTTTCTCTCTCTGTGCAGCAAAAGTCGCGTAAGAAGATGTGCATCCTGGCCATGGTGCTGTCCATTGTGCTGGTCATCCTGGGGATCATTATCTGGCAAGCGGCCAAGTGAAGAGGTCCTTTTCTCTCTCCCTCTCCTGTCCCTCTAAGCCTTTTTTCGCCATGCGTTCCCCCCTTCTGTAAACAGAAAGCAAAATCACACACTCGGCCCTTTTACTCAAGTGATCCCCTCCCTTATCGACAGTCGCTGCTTTCCTCAAAAGCAGTGCTGTATACTCTATGATGACTGATATATGAGAGAGAGTGAGAAAGAGAGAGCAAAAAGCTCTCTCATGGTCATGGTTGTTCTGCAGCACAAGACTTTTGTGAAACGCAGCACTACTTGATGTACTGGGGTGAATCATTTCAGAGTCCACCTGTACAGGCTTTATGCTTCCAGATTATTATTATTATTATTATTATTATTATTATTATTATTATTATTACTAACAATAACAATATTATTACTATATATATATACTGTATATATATATTTGTATTTGTTTTCTTTTCCATCCAAGCTCAAGACAACATTTCAGTCGCTCTATTTATGTTGATGTGAAGGAGCAAGAGTATATATGAAGGGGGAGTAGAGATGAAAGTGACGTGTCTTATTGATAAAATGATTTATAGTTAATTTAACATCATCTTGATTCTTCTTCTCTGCTATTTACTGCACTAACACTAATGTTGTCGCACCACAGAGGCAAGTTGCCCATATGTTACTATTGAAAAGTATCTTGTTATGTTACACGAATACAAAAAAAAGGGTTGGAGATTGCAAATTCCCTTGCGAAGATTTGCTTTCCAAACAAATACTTGTAAATTCCATTGTTGGGGGGGAACCTGTAGATTGTAATTTTTTTTCATCTTTTTTTTTTTTTTTTAATTGTTTTGTAAAGGTTCATGTTGCAATATAGAAAACATAACAAATCGCCACACTCCAGAAATTTTGTTGCGCTAGGGGAAAAAAAAATCATGTTTTAACAAGAAGCAACAAAGAGATTAGTGTAGCTTGCTTGCTGTGGCTGTATAAGTTAGCGTTCATAAAACAACAAGTATTGTTCCACATGAAAAGAAAATGTTTCATGAATTTGGACCGAGTGACTGTATGCCCATCTTGTAAATTATGGTGATTTTTTTGAACTGCTTAATATATGGTGGTGATTTCTGCAGATGTCTTGTAAAACTGACGTTTCAGATGGACTGTTGTAAGGAATGATTTTGATGTGTACATAACCAAAAGGGGAAGTGTTACTGATGAGATGTAAAGAAAATGGACCTACACTTTTAAAACAAGCGAAAGTGATTGTCTACTTGTTTTTTATTATTTCTATTTCTTCTAGAATATAAGTAAAACAGTGTCTTAAGAACTATTCCTGTGACCTTTTTTTTCTTTCTTTCTTTTTTTTTAGCCCATAACATGATTAAGGAGTTTGTATGTCCGGAACGCACCTCAGTAATCTTAAATCTCGAAATCTCCACATGTATTATTTTGATAATCACTTATTTTGAATATGCTCTTATTTGGGTTAAGGTCAGAATCAGTTTACATGGCAGGCAGCATCATAATTACAATATGGTCATGATTCGATTAATATCAGAATATGTGCCCATGTAATCGCACTCAATGTTTAATCATGTGCAGTCAGTTTAACTATAGTTGAACTAAATGACAGTTGCTGAGAAAAATGCTAAATTGAAATTTAATAATACTTAATATTATATACTTAATACGTAATAATACTTTCAGCAGGTCCTTGTAGTACAAGACATTTTGCTTTTGCCTGCGACTGTGAAATGAACGGTCCTAGTGACTCTCAGTGAATATCACTTCTCAGCCTCCAGCAGGTGGCAGCACTGGATTGCATTTCAGGAAGCAAAGTGTTAGTTGAGGTATTGGGAATTGGAAGGGAAATATTTTCAAGTTAGACCTTCACATGTGGTGCTGGACAGGACAGGAATTACATCTTTTGGGGGTCTAGTTATCTTGGTTGTAATTTTTATTTATATTTTTGAATCTTGGTCATCATCCATCCTTTTTATTTTGGAGGTTAGCAAAAATGTGTGTAGGCCAGAACATGGGTACAGTACATGTGTTACACTTGCTCTCGCTCTGTAAGACATTGCTCTGGTAAGAAAACATCAAATCAATTAGCTTTCCCTGTAGGTTTAATTTTTGTTGCTCTTGTGCCCACTTAATAATTAAAAAAATTACCAAAGCCCCTATGCAGGATTTAGCTAAAACATTTTCCGACATGATCTGTTCAAGAGTAGCCCGGCCATTGCTCTCACACTTAATTCCTCTCAATGTCCATCTCTCTCCAGTACTCTGTCTGATTCCGGCATGGGCATTGGCCTCGTTCGCATCGTATGCATCATATCCGATCCAATCAGTGAACTTAGAAAATGTAGCACAGATCCCACACCCTCGTACGAAGAGAAGCGTTGACCGAGGGGGTGGTCATTGTTCCAGAGTAAAACGTGCATTTTGAAGTTTAATATGATTTGTATCTTCTCAGTGGACTGTCAATAAATGTTGATGGCAGCTTTCTCCATCAACTACACAATCCCACATAGGTGATTATTCGCAGAAATGTTTGGTAACAGCTTTGTTTGATTGTTAGTCCAATGGAGGACGCAAACGGAAGTTGGATGTGGAGGCTTTAACTGTAGTTTTCTATCAATGTACTGTATTTGCGAAGATCAGTATCTTTAACAGCAACCTCAAAGTGTTTCTCCCATAATGCATTGATGTTTAGCAGGAGCTTTGACAGCTGAAGTGTAAACAAGACGTACAGTAGATTTTTATCACAACATGCAGGCTTGTTGATGGGTATCATCAATATAACTTTTTATTACTTTGGCCCAGGATACTCCATCCACGGGGCCAAGGCCCTAGAGGTATCAGAAGGTTAAGAAAGAGGTAATGGTGTGTTTGTGATATGTGATGTTTCAGTCTCTTGCATCATGGGGCGGGAGGGAGGACTGAAAAACTGATGAGGTCTCCAATTTTGTGAGCTTGTTAACATAGTCTCAAAATTGCGCAAAGTAGGCAAACGGGGAAGAACCGAATACCGAGCAGCAGCAGCCGCCGTCTGTGTCGGTGAAAGCCGTGATGGATTTTGGGCCGCCTGTTGCGTTGCCGCCTGGGAGACGTTGGACATGCGTCCAAGATGAATTTTGTTGGAAAGACTGTGAGGTCGCGGAGAGCTTAGTGGAAAAATGGGGGAGTCAGAAGAAAAAAGGAGGGGGGCACATCCGTTCCATCTTATCCAGAGAGCTCAGGGCTTAAAACAGCCACACCTGTGGCGATCACAGAGGTTCTCCATTCGACAGGCATTTAGGTCGCTGGTTATGCAGAAATGTGCTCTGGTGCCGTTGAGCTCCTCTGCGGCAGCCTTTGGCATTTCTTTCCATGTGTGTGCATTTGTGCATGTGTGTATGCGAGCGAGTGCACACACTGTGTTAAGCTCTCATCTCGCCTGTGCACGTAAGGTGTTTCCACATCTCCTCTTCCTCGCTCCTCTTCCTCGCTTCTCTCCCATCTGCAGTTTATTTAACAGCAGCAGCAGCGTCGAGTCAACGCTCCGCAGACACGTCTGAGAATCTTGACAAGGCTGACCTACTTTCGGAGCATCTCGTTGAGGTTTGCCCCGTTTAACCTCTGGATTTGCTCGAGTTTAGAGATTTTTTGGGGGGGGGGCCCATGTTTGCAATGTGCTGCACACGAACGGGGCCTCCCCTTGCTAAGAGTCGATAGTGTGGAGCCCCAACAGCGCAAGGTTCTCTCTTAATTACAGCAGATATATCACATTACTTCTTTCTCACGAGGAAGGCGGCTTAATGGTCGAGGAGAAACAACCAAGGCGTTGCCATGGATGGCTGTGGTCTTGCGGCATTATGTCACATCCTGGTCTGTTACCCATTTAAGCCGCTTTGAAGGTGTCAGGCCTCCCACCTCAATCCCCTTCTCTGCTATAAAGAGAACACATTAACCACTGTTCATTTGTCATGTCAGGTGTGAGCTGTGAAAACGTGCAAAATAGGAACAAATCTTTTTATTTTTTGCAAGTCACAACGATTTAAGTGGCCCTAAAAAAGCTCTTGGTGTTTAGGAAATGTGTGTGTTTCTGTAAAATAAATCATCACCTATTCCCATGTTCTTTGAGTGTTCCGTGAGGCAATACCCATCAAAGTGGAAGGTGGGAGCATACAAGTGTTTATGTCTGGTGGTCTTGACAGCATACCTCGTATCTCACATACTCAGTCATCGGTGAGCCACAGGCAAACGGTTCTTTTTTCCCATCATGCCTCAGTGTCACATTCCTCTTAATTATGGCCAGCGCTTGGATGCGATGTCTGTCTCCGCCACGCTGGGCCCTGCCACTCGCTTGTACGGTTATGTAAGAAAACCGCAAATGAAGTCGAAGAAACTGTGGCTAGTTGTAGGGAGGTCGTATCGTATGATAATAGCCCCTACTCCTAATCCCCTCTGAATTCTTCTCCCTCTTTTTCCATCCATGTGCTCTCTAGTCCTCATTTGATGTTTCTAGCAGTCCCACTCCCGAAGTGTCACTTCTTTGGTTGAGAAACATATAATCAGTAGCATCTGAGGAGTGGATTAACAGCTAGATAAAGGGGTTTGATGTGGAGAGAGAATAGGAGAAAGCAGCAGAGAGAGAGAGAGAGAGAGAAATGAAGGAAATGAAGAAACTTGTTTTTTTTTTTTTTGGCATCCTATTGGGAGCTCACATGTCTTGGCGATGGGTCACCCACGTTTCTTGGTGTTTGTTCGATTCTTCGTCCGGTGTCTGTTTCACTGTTTCACTTTGCCATGCAAACAGCTGACTAACCACAGCAGGCCAAGCCAAGCCAGGCCAGGCCCAAACAGAGACACACCGTTCCCACTCTTCCTTGGAGGTGTAGGAGGGACGTAAGAGAGGTTTTTGAAGTGTGTGTGTGTGTGTGTGTGTGTGTGTGTGTGTGTGTTAAGGAGGTTAAAGAGGAAAAGAAACCCTGGGTTTGGAATTAAATCCAGCTGCCCCCATCCTCCCACATCAGCCGTGTAAAAAATGTGAAAGTAAAACATTACATAGACGTCGATGTAAAAGCACGAGACTATAATACACAATCTGTCAGTTTTGTTTTCCAAAGATTTCTTGATGGGTCTGTTAGACATCAAGTCGTTCATATTAAAACAGCCTTGCGTTTGACCCAAAGCCCCTGTGGTGATCGGTGTTTTGAATTTAAGCACACGTTTCGGTTTTTAAAGGTTTAATAACTTTGCGTTTAATATCTTTTACGATAGGTATACTGCACAAGGAGAGCTTTTCAAAATATTTAGTTTGCCTCACTTAAAATGAACCACCATGGTTCTGACCTCTGAAAGGTTTGCCACCTTTCCTTCATAATATCGACTTCGCAAAGAACATTTGCTCATTTGAATAAGAGCATATTTGGAGACTGGCAGATGCAGACTGTATGATATCAGACAGATATTGAGGATCTTGGTCTTCTACCATTAGTGAGTGCCCATGGGACCATATTTCCCAATCCATGTTGACATACATAATTGCTTCAGCATTTGGAATTGTTGCGCTGCACATTCCAGAAACTCATGTTGTTTTGGATGCAGTTAAAATTTTGGCAGTGTATTTTATGTATATCAGTTGTTCCCTCTTATCAAGATGCTTGGCCAGTACAAAACACTGCTGTCATTGCAGACCTGGTACAGTTGGTGTGGGCTGGCCGAGGCCTCTTTTTGAATGTCTAACATGTGTTGCTGTGCTGTAGATGGTGTTTCTCTGGTTTGCAGACCCTGCAGTTAAGTACACCGCAGTTTCTAGAAGAGAACCAGTATATGTCCATTGCAAAGATTGCTGTGTGCTTCGTCATTCAGCCAAGACATGACGGATGGAGGGGTGATGGGGGGTGCAAGCACTGCACGCAGCCTGCAAAAACACTGGGTTGTAAACCATGCTGATGCATGTTAAAACTGGGTTATCGTGTTCTTTCTGCAAGGGAAGCCTCGACTCGACACATTGCTGTGGAATAAACGAATGGTCGGGCACAAAACTTGCCTTTTGCACACCAAAAGAAAATAAATAAACGGGTGTTCCCATCGGGATGATGTTTACATTCCAATGGCTTGTGTCATATTTTCCACGAGGTTCACCCAGGGATAATTGGCGGGTGCAATGGGTTGCAGATGTTGGGTCACGGCTGGTGTACCAAGCAGGACCTCTGGGTGCCCACGTTGGTGCAAGAGACTGGGGTTGGGCAGCGTAAAGGGTTAAACCGCAGAAGACGTGATCACTACATGAAATGGCCACCTCCATCATGTAGCTCTTTCATGTCCATAATATGCAGTACATTAGCATTTAGTCATTAGCTTTTAGTCAGGCCAATTACTAGTTGAAGAACAGTCAAGCTTCACTTCAGTGAAACACAAATTAAGCTTAATTTCGTCAATGTAGAGGCACATTTTTAAGTTTTCTCTACATTGCTCCAACAAACATTGATACCTTTTATATTTTTGTACTAGTAATTAACAAAGTTTGTTCTTTGAAATGAATTAGAATTGTAAAAGGGCCAAAAATATGCACAGAAGACACCTGGTTCCCCAATAACTGAAGGTATTTTGTCTTAAAGATGAAGTCTGAATGTATTTAATGGGAATGACATTGGAGACGACTGGGCAAGGGATAAGGGCACAGCGCTGTGCTTTCAGGAGCATGTCTGGCTTTTGCCAAGCGTCGACAACGCCAGCGAGATCCCTGATGTTGCCAAACGAGAGGGAAAGGAGACGAGGCTGCTTGAGCATGAAACCCTTGTCACCAGTTCCCACCCAAAATGTCTGGAGGGATTCAAACAACTTGGAGAAATATATCAACCACTCCCTTTTCTCAGTCTCTCTCACTTTCTCTCTCTCTCTCGCTCTCTCTCTCTCTCTCTCCATCTCTCTCACTTTCTCTCTATTCCTCTTTCCCCAAGTGCTCTCAGTCCCACTCAGTGTTCTTCTGGCCTGCATTCTACAATCATCCCTTGCTTTTGTCGTTGCCAAAGGTGTGGGTGATTTATCTGTGGGTGTGAGGACAAGGAGCTGGTGCATTTATTTATGGATCCGCCGTCCGTATTGCTCACTTTCATGACGTCATATAGTGTGTGAAGAGTAGCTTTTAATCATCGGCTCGGTAACGCACCCCACCCATGCGTGAAACGCTGAGCGAAGATCTCCAAGGCCTCCTCTGGCTCGACCTCTGCATTGCCACTGCTGCTGAATGGATAATGTGTGCTACAACAAGCGGACGATAAATTACGTTGATAAAGTATGCTTTCCAAGCTATATTATTTTATAAAATGGGGTGGGGGGTGACCTCATGCAGGAACGTTGAAGGACAATTTCGCCTTTGAGGATTTGTATGATATGGTTGGTTTTTAACCCCCACCCAACCTCACCCCCCCCAACTATTAAATCCAACAGAATGAGGCCATCTAGATGAATGGGCCTTTTGGGTGCTGCTTGGGCAATGCACCCCATGCAACAACACCCAACCCCCCCCCCCTCCCCCTTCGCACCCCCCACCCAGTTGTTTAGAGGTAGCCAAGGAAGCGCATTGTCACCCATGGACGCCCGTCACTGTTTCCAGTGTTAGTGGAGAGGGAGAGATCAACTGTACCCAGCTTTGGCGGCGGTGGCAGCATAGCAGGCCTCCGTGTCTCAGTGGCTTCCCCTGCTGTGAGTTTCCGTCCAGTCTCTGCCACAGCACACCACACATGCTCCAGACCTCAGGGAGCTCACAACAGGAGCAAAGGATCATCGCTAGTCTAGTACAGCTTTGGACGAACAGATTTGGACATGCTAATACAATAGTGAATGTTAATAATGATGTTGTGATGACATTGCATGTGGCATTATCACTTTTGAACGTACCTAGATGTATTGAATGATCTCCTCTTTGATAACTACTACTTTCAACAACAAGGCATCTGTGTACGGTATTATAATGCATGGCAATGAAAATGTTTTAGATGATGGAATTTTTTTTAACGTTTTACACTTATATTTTGTACATTAACTGTCCAGAATGACTGTGATATATAATGTAAAAAAAAAACTTTTACTGTACTATATCCTTTATTTATGTGTGTATGCCATTGCAATAGTTTATTTGTTTATTGTCCTCTTGGGGAAATTCACCCTCACAGTCTTCACATTTTCATGTGTTGTGTTGTAATTATTCACAGGCAATGTGGCAAATACAATTTTTATTTAGGCATTTAGGACAACCAAAAGGGGGCACACATACAGAAAATACTGTACATAAGCACATACCGTTCATTGCTGGCGTGAGCTTATACATGGATGATTGGATAGTTTTTTGTTTTTATGATCAAATAGTAATGCTGTGCTGTGACTTTTTATGCATGCAAATGGAAGATGGCTCAGATGTTGGAAGTTTCATTATCACACCCAGCATATGATGGGAATAACTGTTGTTTTGTCGTGAGTAAAGACAGACAGCTGTAATGACACAGTATCACTGAGTGGAAAGAGCACTCTAAGTTGCTTTGTCAACAGAAATACAGTATTGCTTCTATTTGATATAAAGCTACACTTGGAACTGCCAAATGAGAATATGAGAAACTTTATAAAGCTTTTGAGCTCCGACCTTTAGTGGCTCAGTGGCCACTTGCAGTATTTTGGAGTCATCTTTTCTTGTGTTATGCCTCGTGACTGAAGCCTCACCATGCATCTTCAGACAGGCCTACAGATGTTTTGGAGAACGACATCCTACGTCTTTATTCATTATTCTTCAGTAGCTTCAATATAGAACGCATCTGAGGTAGCCTAAAGGTAGCCTGACATAGCCCGACCATAATACTGCTGTTCATCCGTATTCATGGTCTAGAGGTTCTTTAACCTGACGGGATTATACTGCGGGGGGGAGGGCATTCACTTCTGGTTTGAAACGATTGGACAGCTTGTCTAATCAGCTTTGTTTATTGGCCGGTAGTCTCTCTACCGATGTAAACACGCCCCAGAAGACCGTGCCCAGACCATGATACGTATGAACATTCGTATTATGGGCGGGCTATGTCAGGCTAGCCTAAAGGACAATTCAGACTGAAAATCCGCAACAAGACGAGGCGGTTTTAGAGAGGAGTTGCGGTGGTGTGAAGCAACTGTTGCAAACAGTTTCAAGCTGTCACAAAAGATTCAACTTGCCAAATTGCAGTTTCAGAGTTTTAGAGCGATTCTGGTTTTTAGAATGTTGCAGCCTGTCACATTGCGGTAAATTCCTGGAGAGAGTGATTAGAAATCTCGCACCCCATATAACTGAATGGTTAGTAGAGTAAATCCAGCCAATACATAAATCAACACTATATTGAACAGTGAGGCTAGGATCCAGTCTGTCCTGCCCTTAGTTCTAAAGCGGAAAATGCAGCATGGACCAACTTTGATTTTATTGGATAATCTTTAAAAAGTCGTTTTTCAGTCTCTAGAGCCTGGCGGTCATGCACCAAAACATTTCAATTCTTAAAGTTTTTCACGATTTGTGATCTGCCCAAGCAGTTTTGCAATTTCCAGCTTGCAATCAAACGGAGACTGATAAGAGCAAAAAACATTTGCTTCCACTAGGGATGTCTTCATTTCCAGGCTATATATTTGAAGAACTTTCTGGAAATATAAAGTTCTTTAGCCACAGTTTAGTACAGGTTTTATTTCAGTTAAGGTTGGACTGCCACCTTTCCTGACCTTGCTACAACATACTGTACTAATGTGACTGTAAGGCTTGTACTGGAAAATTCCAGAGAGAGTAATCCCATCAGATAATACACTGTGATGCCCAGTAAGACCCCCTTGACGCAACATCTTGAGTCTCGATCCTTGTTGACGCACTACAACATCAGAGAGAGAGAGAGAGAGAGAGAGACAGATGTGGAAAGAAAGAGAGAGAGAGAGAGAAAGGGAGATCAACTGTACCCAGCTTTAGGGCCGCTGTCTCTCAGTGGTTCCACTTGTTTTGTTTCCACCTCTCTGTCAGTCTCCCGTGACAGGACACGGGCAGCCCAGTGCGCCCCCATTCTCCCCCCCCCCCCCCTCCACCTTCCCCTCCCCCTCTGCTGGCCGATGGAAGCCCCAATGGTGCCCTCTCGCATTCTCACACCAGGCCTGGAAAAAATGCGCTGCTGCTGTTTTTATGTTTTATTCTTTTGGAAATAACATTTGGCACGGCCCTGCTGGGAAACCCCACAGTATCCCTCCCATCCCATTCTCCTCTCCCATCTCCACTGCCAACAATGTAACCCCCCAAACACACACACACACACACACACACACACACACACACACACACACACACACACACGCACACCTTCCAACTGAACCCTGCTTCAGCCTCTGTGCGCCCAGCTCGGTCAGTCGGGCTCTTTTCAGCTTTAGTCTTTTCCATGCCGGATCAACACAGATCCCCTCAACCCTCTCGCACACACATTCTTCACACCCGCACACACACACATGCACGCACACACACACACACACACACACACACACACACACACACACACACACACACATAACATGATCCAGATGCCAGGGTTCCCCCAAGAGGAAGGAGGTCTGTGTTAGCCGCCGTGGAATATTATCCATCCCTTGGTGCCTGAAGGAGCTGATGGGAAAAGGAGCATGACAGGAAAGTAAGTGTGTGTGTGTGTGTGTGTGGGTACATGTCTGAATGCTTGTGTGTATGTGTGTGTGTTTGTGTATGTATGTGTGTGTGTCCATGTGTGCAGGCATGTTGTACAGTGTGTGTGTGAGTGTGTGTCTGTTTCATTCATCTTGTCCTTTGGGTTCCTCTTCCCTAACCCTTTTTTTCCTTGTCAGTGAAGGACAGGGAATGGATTGGGATTGTCTCTGGCCTTTGAGGCCTACAGTAGGTGCAGCCTTAAAATATCTTAAAGTGTTTCTCCCGAGTGATTTCAAGCATAGCCCTGTTGAACGAGCCAGCTAAATGCACTAGTTAGCGAGTGAAACAAAAGAATTTGGAAGTGAACAATCACTTTACTCTGAGTTATCGGAGCCTCCGATTATTCAAAACCGAAAGTAAGATCTGAGGCTCTGGTGACTCAATGTGAAGTGCTTGTTTGCCGTTGCATTCGCATTCGGTCTACTATGCTGTTCCAAATTCTTTCATTCCACTTGCTATCTAGTGCAGGCTCGTGCAACAGGGCTATGCTTGAAATTACTCCGGAACTACACTTTAAGCAACCTCACTGCATGTTTCGATATTGATATTATAAACCTATGACTTATTAATTGAATATGATCAAATGATTGAACTATCTTTGGTAATTCTGAAAAATCTTTTGACCACCTTTGGAGAGAGAATGGGTAGAAGTGAGTTTGAATATCTTTTCAAGCCACTAGATGTTACATAATCTCTTTCAACATCAGTAACAGGAGCCCTGGACACTGCAGACTGCATCAGTATAATGGCCATCTACAGTCTGTGTCCCACTCTACCTGCTGTAGGGAGACTCCACGTTCCCTCCTCCATTTGCTGTGAAAACACACACACACACACACACACACACACACACACACACACACAACATACATACATACACACACACACACACACACACACACACAGGGCGACATATCAGGGGGAATGCCGTAACGTGAGCGTGTTTTCCTAACCTGCTAAATCACTCGCCAGCCAAAAGTACAGCACGCAAGTCAAGGGATCATTTCAACTTGGAAGGTTGAGGAGGAGTATGTGTGTGTGTGTGTGGAGTGGGGTGGGGTGGGGGGACATGTCTATGTGACAGCCAAGGGTATTTCACCCCCCCCCCCCACACACACACTTCCTCTTCTCATGTGGGTTTGCCCGCCGCTGCTTTTGTGTCTTGAGACGGACAGATGACTCCCCAGCCACCGTCTCTTCATCACCCACCCACTCCGTCACAGAGGAGATGGATGCACTAACTGTGGAGACAGAGCTAAGGCTCCCAGGCCCCTGCCTTTGCATGGGGGACACAAGCAGGCCAAGGGCCAAAGAGATGAGGTGTCTCTGTGTGTGTGTGTGTGTGAGAGAGAGAGTATGTTTGTGTGTGTGTGTGTGCATATGTGTGTGTGCATGCGTGTGTGTGTGTGCGCATATGTGTGTGTGTGTGTGTGCATATGTGTGTGAGAGAGAGAGTAAGTGTGTGTGTGTGCATATGTGTGTGTGCGTGAGAGAGAGAGAGTAAGTGTGTGTGAGTGAGTGTATATAATGTGTGTGTATGTGTATGTGTTTGTGTATTTCTATTTGTGAGTGTGCATATATGTATGTGTAATGTGTATGGGGCAAGCTGGAGCCTGCATATTGGACAGAAATGCCCAAGGGAGAGTTTATTGCGGAGCTGTCATGGGCTCCAGGTCTTTGGGTGACAAAGCTAGGCCTGGAGCCAGGAACAAGAGAAATGTATGCATGTGTGTATGTTTCTTTCTCTCTGTGTGTGTGTGTGTGAGAGAGTGTGTGTAGGTGTGTGTGTGTGTGTGTGTGTGTGTGTGTCTGTTTGTGATAGGGGGGATCGCATGTTAAGCAGACCCTCTAGAGAGAGTATGATGTCTGATGTCTGCCAAGTGTGTATTCTTGAGTCTGTGGGCCTCTGCCGTTTGTCACCACTCCTACACGCCTCCACACGCATGGACATTAAAGATGGAGAGAGTAGGTGCGTTCAAATTCGCCTAACATAGCGAACGTTCATGAACATAGGCGAATAGGTTGCAAATCCTTGGAAGTTCTTGGCTAACGTTAGCGAACACAGACGAACGGTCTGAAAAGGTAGTGCTCCGCTAACAGTCCTGTGTGTTGGATAGCAAAAGATGTGTGTCCCAATTGGAAATGAATCCCAAAGAGCTTTAAATGTTGTCAGTATGTCTCACAACAACTTTGTCTCTCATTAATAGCCCCCTCAGAGTAATTTCTACTCTGTTTGCCATTAGTGTTTACAGTTTAAAATGAACATTCTGCAAAATCGTTCAAATTCCATTGATTAATCAATTAATGCGATTGATTAATGTTTGCAACGAGCGTTCACTTATGTTAGATGAATCTGAACGCAACTAGTGAGTTAGGCCATCTCCAGTCCTGCCATCAGGGGGGTGGGATGGGATGGACAGACAAGACACTCAAGAAAGAAAGCCAAGGTCGCATTTGCGTCTCCCGGGCTGTTCACAAGGGAAGTAAGGGAGTGATACTGAACAGTATGTACTGTATACTCAGGATTTAATATGCCATTCTTTAGGCAAGGAAGTCATTTCTTAAGAGTAATTCTGAGGAAAATGTAGTAAAAAAAAAAAAAATCTTAATTTCTATGGATTCCTGCTGTCCCCATTCCCATCTCTCTCTCTCTCTCTCTCTCTCTCTCTCTCTCTCTCTCCTTCACTCCCACCTGACTGTCTCACTATCACTCGTTCATTCATGATACCCCAGCCGCTTGTTGCTGCTTCTCCCACTCTCAACTGAAATTGACGCAATTCTGTTAGATTTTGTATGACTTGCAGGGGGGCATGGAGCCACTGCCATTGGTGGTGGTCAGTGAGTTCCCCCTTCCACTGTAAAGCGCTTTGGGTGTCTAGAAAAGCGCTATAGAAATGGAATGTGTTGTTGTTGTTGCTGTTGTCTACAGAGACTCTCAGAGCATGCAGGAGATTTGGGATGTCTGATAGATACCCTGTGTGTGTGTGTGTGTGTGTGTGTGTGTGTGTGTGTGTGTGTGTGTGTGTGTGTGTGTGTGTGTGTGTGTGTGTGTGTGTGTATCTTTGTGTGTATTTGCAGTGAAACACTGAGCAGAAGTGCTTCGCTGGAAGCCTGGCTAGATAACTAGTAGTGTATAAAAGAGAAATCAAATTGAGTTTATTATGTATTTCCAGTTTTCTCTGAGGTCACATTTGTGTTCTCTGATAAGACACACACACACACACACACACACACACACACACACACACACACATGGGCTTTAAATGGCACTCTATGGTGGCATTCTGGGGCATTCTATAGAAAGCCCTTTCCTTTCAAGCTTTTTCACACACGTGAGGGGCATCTGTTATGGTGCTTGTTACCAAAGCATTGTATCTCCACTCAAGTGACACACACACACACACACACACACACACACACACACACACAAACAGGGCCATACTATGTCGCATGTGGATGTGCTTAACATTCCATGTCCCCCTCCTCCTCTTCCTCATCTTCCTCAGGTCTTTGCACATGTCCCCTGGGTCTTCCTCCGCTCCGCTTGTGAAGGCCCCCCTTTGAGGGCTTCAAGCCCAACCAGAGACTGTGAAAGACAGAGAAAGAAGCAGACAAAGACTAAAAAGAGGAGTTTGAAATGGGGGGGGGGGGGGGGTCATCATATGCCTGCCCCTAACACACACACACACTCACTCCCCACTATCCCTCATCCCGTCACCTCTGACCCCTCTCGTCTCGAAACGGGCTCTTTTAAAAGCGGAGAATTCCCGAAAGCGATTCCCCGGCGTTTCCCAAAATAGCTGGAAAGGTGAGGAGGGGGCAGCTGCGGGGCTTTTGGTGGTGCGGACAGATGCACAGATGCTCCAGGCCTCCAGGGGCTCTTTGCCGGAGACCCTCTCTTCCGCTCCTTAAACGCTCCCCTGTCCCCTGTTAGAGGAGCCAGAGGAGCAGGGAATGGGAATATGGATGGAGCAGGGAATAGGGATAGAGGAGGGAATGGGAATACGGACAGGGAATGGGAATAGTGATGAGACGACAGACAGACAACAGAAACCAAACTGGGTTATTGATGATCTGTCGGCTATCTTTCCTTTTTTTTAGGAGGGGGTGGGGAGGGGGGCAGTTTTGTTTTGAAGACAGTAGTTATACATTGAAGTAAAGGGTCGTGTGTGTGTGTGTGTGTGTGTATCTTTGTGTGTGTAAATGTATCTCTGTGTGTGTATTGTCTCTTGATTTCTTCTATATAGCTTGATTGTTAATCCTCTTCTGTAAGATGTGTGTAAGTGTTTGTGTGTCTGCGTGTGTGTGTGTGTGTCTGCATGTGTGTGTGTGTGTGTGTGTGTGTGTTTGTGAGTGTGTGTGCATGTGTGTAAGCCCTGTTCCTCAGCTGATCCACTGAACCAATGCTGTGGGTGATTTGTGCTGTCAATGTCCCTCTACAATTACCTCACTCACGTCAGATCATGCGCTACGTAACTTTCGTAAGGCACTTCCGCGCAACGATCTGATGTTGAAGCCCATCAGAGAGATTTCAAGCCATTATTCTCTAACCGGACCAATCAGGGCCGCTGGCTGCTGTAGAGGGCGTGACGTAGCGAAGAAGCAACTGTTTTGAATCCAACCAATCCAACAAACGTAACGAGCGTCTTCGGTTGGTTTCGATGTGGTTGGCTGCAGTGTACGTCAATTAAATTGATGGACAAGCCGTTTGCCCAGTTAGATTCAAGGATTTCTGGCTCCTGAAATAATTCGTCTATCGCTGAATATCAGATGAACGCGCGTAGCGCTACATCTGACGTGAGTGAGGTAACCTCTACAAGGCCTATGCAACACCAGACTGTGTCCATATTACTGGAGTGAATGAGTAGTCACACATTATTGGAAGTTTTTCTACTTGTCTCTTGGGTTGTGTGTGTATATTGGCAGTGGGTTTAGGTGGGTGTGATATGTACAATTTGTACAGTATGTAATAAGTGTTTGCAGTGTGTATAGGACTGTGTTTGTGTGTGTGTGTGTGTGTGTGTGTGGGAAGATCTCCTCTCCTTCCATCCCTCCCTCCCTCCATCTGCAGAGAAAGAGGGAAAGAGAATTAAGAGTCCAGGATCAATGCCAAACGTGTTGCCCTGGATCAACAGGTTAGGGTTAGGGTTAAGGTTATAGGGTTAGGGTTAGAGTACATTGATCCAGGGAAAACAAGTTTAACACTGATCCTGGACTCTTAATTACTTGGTGATATCAGATCTTGCGTGTGTGTGTGTGTATTCACAGTGATAGCACAACAAAGCGATAAGCACTCATTGTCCATAGTAATCTATGAGGCTCTCTGGCTCTGCACTGGTTTGCACTGGGCTTGCAGTGAGGCCAAGGCAAACCGCTCCAAGCCTTCTGGCTCTCGCCTCTCTCTCTGGAGGTGTCAGCCTTCGTGTGTGATCACCCTGTCAGGTTACACACACCGCCTGTGTGTGGCCCTGGGACCCAACAGGTTGAGACAGCATGCACGTGTGAGTGTGTGTGTGTGCCTGTTTGTGTGTGTGTGTGTGTGTCCACGCACGTGCACATGTGTGTGTGTGTGCATGTGTGTGTGTGTGTTTTAATAAGTGCGGGAACTGTGTTTCTCTCCCATCTGCGGCTTGTGTCAATAAGCCCGCAGCAGTCAGATCTGTGAGCCACCCCGACCTTCCCAGCTTGTGTCAGCCGTTCTTAGGTGACGAGCCTCGCCCAGATGTTACCGCAGGCAGGCTCTCTCCAGCAGCTCCTTTTGTGACTGACGGGCCTGTTAGTATGCAGATGGAGGAAGGAGAGTGATGGGGGGGAAATGGAAAGTGAAGAAAAAGTACACTCTTTGATAGAGAGATCACAGGGAGGGGTATCAGAGTGGTAAGAGAGAGAAACAAGAGATTGGTAAGAGAACAACAAGGAAAAACAGCTGCAGAGACAGGAGAGGAGAAAGACGAGAAACACTGTGTGTGTGTGTGTGTGTGTGTGTGTGTGTGTGTGTTTTGAGAAAGTGTGTGACAGAGACACAGAGCAAGAATGTCAAGCCAAAAATCGATGTGTTTGTATGTATATGTGAGTTTTGTGTGTCTGAGATTAAAAGACAAGATGGACGTTTGTGTGTGTACATCTGTATATGCTCTGAAAGACAGACAGAAAGAAAGAAAGAAAGGAAAGGGAGGGAGGGAAAGAGGGAGAAAGAGAGACAGAGATGGGGGTGGGGGTGGGGTTGTTGGCAGTGCTCATGAAATGTTCTTGATCTTATCTGGCAGCAGGTTGGGCTGCGGTGCAGGCAGGCCAGCTGGCACTGAGGCTCTCTGACTGACTGGAGCTGGAGCCCGAGCTGGAGCGGCCACTGTGTGATATTCCCCCTCTGCTGGCGCGACTCCCCTCTCCTTCCCTCCCTCCCTCCCTCCATCTGCAGAGAAAGAGGGAAAGAGAGAGAGAGAGAGAGAGAGAGAGAGACAGAAAGATGGAGGAAGCAAGAGGAGGAGAGAGAGAGAGAGAGAGAGAGAGAAAGAGTGGAGGAAGCAAGAGGAGGAGGGAGGGAGGGAGAGAGAGAGAGAGAGAGAGAGAGAGAGAGAGAGAGAGAGAGAGAGAGAGGTCTTACCGTAATGGGCCGGCCCCTTCAACAGTGCTGAGCACTAATTACCAGACTAGAGATGACAGCCCTTCAGTGACAGGGGTGGAGTAGGGTGGGAGGTCATGTGTGTGTGTGTGTGTGTGTGTGTGTGTGTGTGTGTGTGTGTGTGTGTGTGTGTGTGTGTGTGTGTGTGTGTGTGATGTGGTGTGGTGTGTGTGTATGCAGTGTTATTTTAAAGCAGATGCTACACTGGGGTGATTGTGGTTATTCAAAAAGCACAAAAATGTATTGTGTTGAAATGCTTTTTAGTTTCAGTGTAAATGAAGAAAATGTGTAAGAAAACCTCTACAGTGGTGTGTGTGTGTGTGTGTGTGTGTTGGGAGGTTACAGTGGACCTTGGCACCATGTGCCAGAGTTGAGTTATCCCTTAGTGATGGAAGTGGTGTGTGTGATTGTACTGTGTGTGTGTGTGTGTGTGTGTGTGTGTGTGTGTGTGTGTGTGTGTGTGTGTGTGTGTGTGTGTGTGTGTGTGTGTGTGCATGTATGCTTGTGTATGTGTTTTGTTTTCACTGGTATAGTGGCATAATGTATGTGTTTTGGGTCCACTGGTATAGTTATCAAGTGGTTCAAATCTTACTTACAACACAGAAGCTTCTTTGTTGCCATAGGCAACTATACTTCAACCCCAATGTACATGTGGTGTCCCCCAGGGGTGCGTCCTTGGACCTTTACTTTTTTAGCCTTATTATGCTTCCATTTGGACAAATTATCACTAACAACTTAATATCTTATCATATTATTCTGATGACACCAGAATTCTTTGCTCTGTCATCTGATGCCCCCCCTTGAATGTCTTTGTCAGTGTATAGAGCAGATTAACAACTGAATGTCAGACAATTTCCTTCATCTTAACACAGACAAAACCGATGTAATTATACTTGGAAAAAAGGAGGAAATAGTCAGGATTGCCACTGGCATCAACACGAAAGGGCTGAAAGCAAAAGAGGCCTTGAAAAATCTTGGGGTTGTCATTGACAGTGATCTAAACTTCAACAGTCTCATGAAAGCAATACGGCAGGCCTTAGAACTGCGTGTGTGTGTGTATGGTGGGGTGGGGTGGATACTGCACACCTTGAACCTAAGCCCCAGAGTTGAGTTTAGTATTTAGTGATTGAAGTGGTGTGTGTGTGTGTGTGTGTGTGTGTGTGTGTGTGTGTGTGTGTGTGTGTGTGTGTGTGTGTGTATGCGCACGTTTGTGTTTGTGTTTATGTGTGTGGTGTGCTTGTGTGTCTGTGATGTGTATGGAGTGGGTGAGTGGGGGGTTCCGCGGACCTTGGCACTAAGTAATGGAAGTGATGTCTCTCTCTCTCTGTGTGTGTGTGTGTGTGTGTGTGTGTGTGTATGTGTGGAGTAGGAGGGGAGGGCCCCTTGGGAGTGTTTGGGAGTGCCTCTGAGATGGAAATGGTTTGAAGTGGAACCGAGCACCAAGCTGCAGCTTTATATATGGAACAGGCGGCAAGATAGCGTGATGGTAGTAGGGTGGGAAAGGTGAGGTGTGTGTGTGTGCAGCTTGTATAAGTCACATTTGACAAAAAATGTCTGCTAAATACCTTAAACTTTTTTAACCATTTAAGAGAGAGTATGTGTGTGTGTGTGTGGGAAGGGATTTTGTGCCTTAAGTCCCTGCACGCGTGTGTGTGTGTGTGTGTGTGTGTGTGTGTGTGTGTGTGTGTGTGTGTGTGTGTGTGTGTGTGTTACACTGTCACTCAAGACCTGCAGGACATTCTAGAGGCATGACGGCCTCAGACTTGGAATTCCGGGTGTGTCCCTCCCTACTCGCTGTAGGAAAATTGTTCCGACCACCACATCCAGCTTCCCCATGCTATGCACCTCCTCGCCCCTCCTTCACCTCCTTCTTTTCTCTATTGCTTTCAATCCCTTTCTCCTCCACCTCCTTCTTGTTCCCTTCCTTCCTCCCTCCATCCTTTCCTCACCTCCTGCTCCTCATCCCAATCTCTCCTCATCCGTCACCTTCTCTTGTTCTCCTCCAGCTCCCTCTATCATTTTTATACCGCCTCCACCACCTCCACCTTCTTATCCTCCTATTCTTGTCCTCATCCCTCTTTTTTCAACATTCTCCTCCACCTTCTTCTGTCACTCTCCTCTTCTTCCATCTCCTCCCTCTATCTCTCCCCACTCCATCCCTCTATCACTTTCTTCCTCCTTCTCTCTCCTCTACATCCTTCTTCATCTGCCTTTCTTTTTCTGCTTCTCCTCTCTCATCCTCCCCACCTCCTCTCTTCCATCTCCTCCTCCACTCTCTCTCCCCCTCTCTCTCTCTCCCTCTCTCATCCACCCTCCCCAATCTCTCTTCCACCTCCTCTCTCTCTCTCTCTCTCTCTCTCTCTCACCAGCCTCTCCTCTCTCTTCCACTCCTCCCTCACCTCTCTCTCTCTCTCTCTCTCTCTCTCCCCCTCTCTCTCTCTCTCTCTCTCACCTCCCCCCTCAATCTCTCTCCCCTCCCTCTCTCTCTCTCTCTCTCTCTCTCTCTCTCATCCACCCCTCTCACTCTCTCTCTCTCCTCCCTCCACACTCTCCCTCTCTCTCTCTCTCTCTCTCTCTCTCTCTCTCTCTCTCTCTCTCTCTATCCCACCTCCTCTTTAGTTAATTCCTTCCAGACGGATTGTGTATTGCTGCTGCTGCTGCTGCTGCTGCTGGGCCTCTTCTCTTCTCCTCTCTCCAGTCAGGGAGAGCTGAGAGACCTGAGGGAGGAAGCTAACCACTGGGCCTGATCAGGGCCGTCGCAACAATGCAGGCAAACCAGGCAATTGCCTGGGGCCCCAGGCTGAAAGGGGGCCCCAAGATTGACTGTTTAATCATTTTAGTAGTTATGTTGGTAGTGTTAAAAATGACTTCAAACTGGAGTTAGACAACTGTACAATACAGATAATTATATTGATGATGTTTGAAAATTATAACAATGTGGTTCATGTAAGTATTTATGGGGAGTGAAGGGCCCCCATGCCCTGTTTGCTTGGGGCCCCCTACGTACCTTGAAACGGCCCTGGGCCTGCTCACTGGGCAGACATAGGGGCAAGGCTGCACTGACACAGAGAGGAAGAGGAGGAGGAGGAGGAAGAGGTTGAGAATGAAAAGGAGGACATGGAGGAGGACATGTTTGGGTGGGCAATGTGATACAGAATGCCACCCCAGCCTCCCGTAAGTCATGCTTATAGATTTCTGTTGGGAGGGTCTAGAAACCCAGTTGCCGTCCTTGAGCGCTGTCAACTCACACACTCACACACACACACACACACACACACACACACACACACACACACACACACACACACACACACACACACACACACACACACACACACACACACACACACACACACACACACACACACACTCAGACAAACACACACAAACAGACAAGCACACACACACACATAGACAGAAACACACACACACACACACACACTAACTCCTATCTCATTCTCCTTCAGTCCCCCTCTTCTGTTTTTCCTTGCCCAGAGAATTCCTTCCCTTGTTTTTTTTATTTTCATTTTCCTTTTCCATCTCTTGCTAACACACTCCCTCTGTGTAACACACTCTCTCTCTCTCTTCACCTCTTTCATCCTATCTCTCCATCCCGCTTTCCTTCTCTCCTTCTCTTCCATCCTCCTGTTTTAGCTGTAGCTCCCTCTCTCTCTCTCCCTTTGTGATCAAACCCCTTTCTTCCCCTCCAACTCTTCCTCTCCCTCTACATCTTTCTCTCTTTTATACACCTCTTGACACTTCCTTCCCTTCCTCACTTTACCTCCTCCATCTCTCTCTCTCTCTCACTCACTCTCTCTCTCTCTCTCTCTCTCTCTCTCTCTCACACACTCTCTCCCTCCCTCTGTCTCTCTCTCTCTCTCTCTCTCTCTCTCCCTCTCTCTCTCTCCCTCTCTCTCTCTCCATCTCTCTCCCTCTCTCTCTGTCTCTCTCCCTCCCTCTCTCTCTCTCTCTCTCTCTCTCTCTCTCTCTCTCTCTCTCTCTCTCTCTCTCTCTCTCTCTCCAGTAGTGAGCTGAGGTATGGTCTCTCTCTCTCTCTCTCTCTCTTGTGTCGGTCGGGCCCAAAGCGGAGGAGACCCACCCCTGAGCCTCCTCCAGCCTGGAGAGCCTCCTGCCCCGAGCAGCCGGGTGGGTTGGTGCCAGCGGTATTTCCGCTCGCCTGGCTCGCCAGCCCCATGCCCAGGGGGCCGCCGCCCCGCCCGCCCGACCGCCCGCTTCGGCTCCTGCCAACCCAGAGCAGTCAAAACAGCACCACTTCTGCACCCCCCTCCCCTTTTTTTAAAAAAAAATCCCATTCCCCCCTCTCCCACACACACACACACACACACACACACACACACACACACACACGCTTTCTCTCTCTCACACACACACACACACACACACACACACACACACACACACACACACACACACACACACACACAGCATGAAGTCTTTCCATCCCATTATGCCATTGGAAGTAGAAGTCTGGTTGGATTCTATGGTGGTCTCTCCACTCTCCAGTTCACCTGCTGTCTTAGGTCAGTCTATTATTCTTTCCCTCTTGCTTTTTCTCCACCACACACACACCCACACACACACACACACACACACACACACACACACAGTTTAGGTTCTCTTGCATGGTCAGTGTATTATTCACTGGCTTTGCGAATTAAATCCGCTAGGCTTAGAGTGGCTCCCTAACATTTCATGAACAGCAGCCTCCACTTCCAACCGCCTCAGGCCATATTATTATATAAATACAAAACTATATAAAGAGAGTCCAAACTATAAACTCATCACCTAATTGACTAATTATAGGCTGCTATATGCTGGCATATGAACATTGTTGAATAAAATTGGGCCTAGTTATTTTTCCACCCTCAAGCTGCCCCCCCCCCCAAACACACACACACACACACACACACACACACACACACACACACACACACACACACACACACACACACACACACACACACACACACACACTTGGCCTTGCCTCCTTTTGCACAGGCAGTCATAACTCACTCTGATCAGCACCTTTAGAAGCCCCTAACCTGCTAATCCTCAATACTGTCAATATGTAGCCACTGTGCGGCCTGCTCATCCTGTGCCTGCCTATTTAAAGGCGATGGGCTTGGGCATGCAGTGCCCTCAGAAATAACACACACACACACACACACACACACACACACACACACACACACACACACACACAGGCCTGCCTTTCGCTCAACTGTCATCTCAGAGGGGATGACAGGGGGCATTGCACCTGGAAATATATATATGCGTAAGAGTTATTATTGATTTATATTATATCTTAATTGATATATTTATGTCTTTTTTTAAGAATTATGTGTGATGCAAAAATCTCTGAGGCCAATTGCAATAAATATGTCTGTCTGTCTGTCTGTCTGTCTATCTGACTGTCTGTCTGTCTGATTTATTTTCACTTGATAATACTGTACTATTCAAATTGCATTGACATTGCTCATTGTCACAAAAAACAACTGAATTTTTGCATATTTCTGAAAATGGACTTAGAGGCATTGTATTTGAACTGAACTTTTAATATAGTTAAATAGTTTTTTGGTTGGAAAAAAACAAACAAATCACTCCCTCATTTCCATCCAAAAGTAAAGCTGAGTTAATGCTGCATGGGCCATGATTTGTTCTGCATGTTGCGCTCGAGTCCTTGGGAAACGAAATCCCATTCCTGTGCCAGTATGACGCAAGCATATGCGTAACTGACGACGCAAGCTGACTAAGACTTGTCTTGACTTGACCCGGCTTGGAGACAGGGCCATGCCTTACAGCAGGAGGGCATGAGAAGAAAAGGTCACGCTCAGGATGGCTTACAGGAAAGACATCTCACTCTTACTCTCCCTCCCTCCCTCCCTCTTCCTCCCTGCCTTTCCTTCTCCCTCTTTCTCTATCTCTATTTCTGTTCCTCTCTTTCTTCCTCTCTCCACACCTATGCTCTATGCTCAGTGCGTCTATTCACCAACTACTTTTACTACTGCCGGCGTACTCAACCGATTGGTCACGTGATTAATCCAGAAGTTACCCCAGCTGCACCACAGTTTGCTCAGATTGATCCTGATGGATATGGTTCCACTTTCATGACAATTATTATGTTCAGTTTCAGATACAACATGACTGCTATCAGGTCATATAATGGTACACAACAATGTGGCCTAGCTGCAATCAGCAGTATGTTTGGAGATATCCTTGGGGGTATGAGAGTAGGAGACAGTTTGAGTATAAGTGTCTTATTCTGAGATTATATTTATGCTGGCTGTTTAGAACTGAGAACCCATTCACAGATTAATATTTGTGATCAACATCCCTAGCAATCCATCCAAGTACCCACAGGAGGTACTGTGTACCTTAAAAGTGATGCCAATCACGACTAGTCATTGCAATATGTCGTCATTACATCAGATACATTTCACCAGCACTAGTTTTTACAATATGTTGTTAAACATGACCATGCAGTTATCAATCACATTTTTGCATTCGCTTAGTATATTTTCTTATCCTCTACTTTTCCATTACCATTACCTTTAACTGTTACTACTTACATTTATACGCATGAGCGAGCATCATAACTTTGAGTAATGACTTAATACTAAATCTGTTGCTGCAATTATTTATTTATTTATTTATCCCCCCCCCCCCTCAGGTTTATTTATTAATTACAAGATACAGTACAAAATCAGTTTAAAGATAATATATGAAAATATTTCCTTTTTTGTTAACATAGAGATATAAGCAACAAATCAAAATTAATGAACATAGTAATTATGTAATTTATGCATTTATTGATTTATTTAGCATTTGTCTGTGAAAACAAATCTAAGAACATTCTTGAGAAGATATAGGCCCACTTCTCCACACTGGTTGGCCTTCCAGAGGGTGAGTGTCATGGCCTTGGCAATGGCAGTACAGCTCTCTATTGTACATGGTGTCCTTGCCTCAACTGCCAAGCACTGCTGGTAGATCCCCGTATGAGTTTTTTCATCTTTGAGTACTTCTTCTCACACTAGTCTAATGGAGTTTGCCTTTCCAGGCACACAAGTCTCGATTGACACACACACACACACGCACACATTTTTCCCTTTCTCTTTCAGTCACCCACTTTCACACACACACACACACACACACACACACACACACACACACACACACACACACACACACACATTCCATCACACACACACACACACACATCCAAATATTCCATCACACACACACACACGCACACACACACACACACACACACACACACACACACACACACACACACAAATACCTTCATTCTCTGTATCTTTCTCTCTCCCTCTCATACACACAGA
>JAODXP020000029.1:27175648-27200648 GCA_027497455.2 Sardinella longiceps
GACACCCCCCTGTGTACACACACACACACACACACACACACACACACACACACACACACACACACACACATAAAAAAAAACTCTCATAGAGTCTCTTTCACACACACGCTTGTGCACACACACACACACACACACACACACACACACACACACACACACACACACACACACACACACACACACTTCTACGGTGTACACACTTCCAGAAAAGAACTTGTCAGACATCCAATGTCACAAGCCAGCCTCATATTAGAATAGTGGTTTGAGGTTTTAAAGAACAGGGACTTTTTCTTTGAGCACTGCATTCACATATTGACACATTGCATGAAACAATTTCCACAAAGGCATTTTTTGTCATGCCGAAATTTTATCATAAAAGAAATACTGCCTTTCAGCCTCTCTCTGAAACTAATGCAAAACACATTTCAACAAGCAGTCGAATGAGTCAAAAGATTTCTTGGATGATGTTGAAAAAAAAAAAAAAAAAAAAAACCTGTTGCACCACAGTAATGAAATAAAAAGTTAATGCCGTAATGGACAGTAAATTACCTTCAATTGCTTGGGTAATCGCTACATAGCGCTAGAAATATTTTACAGGTCTAAAGTTACTGCTTTCAACTAAAAGACATTTTTGACTGAAAAAAAAAGCGTCCATATAACCTCTACGCCAGCGGCTAAATGTATCTGATTAGCGAAAAGTGAGGCAGCGGCGAACTTGCTAGACTTGCACCAAAACCACAACTATGGGACAAAGAGTGCCTCTCCAAGCGTGCAAGGAATGTACTGGGCTCCTCAACAACATCCTGAGGGAACTGGGATGGAACGCGCCGGTGCTATCCAGGAGAGCCTGGTGGTATTTTTAGAACCAATTTCACCCTGGCGTGCCTCATTAGTGCTTGAGGGGGGGGGGGACTTGTGTAACCCCTTGAGGGTGAAGGGTCCTCGGAGGGGCATGGAGGTGGAGGGGGCATGGGGGGGCTTTGATCATCTCCACTAACAAGACCACAAAAACACATGCAGACATTACACACACATACGCACATATACACACACACGCACACACACACACACACACACACACACACACACACACAACACGCACATGCACATACACATACAGTACATAAATACTAACAACACCACAAAAAACACAAGCAGACATCACACACACACACACACACACACACACACACCAAGCATGCACATACACATACAGTACATAAATACTAACAACACCACAAAAACACATGCAGACATCACACACACACACACACACACACACACACACACACACACACACACACACACACACACACATTCACACACCAAGCATGCACATACACATACAGTACATAAATACTACTACACACACACATAGATTACAAACACACGCAGTTGCACACACATACAAGCCCAAAGTGCAATACACTGACAACACCACAAAAACACATCCATATCACACACACACACACACACGCACGGACACACACGCACACCAAACATGCACATACACATTACAACACAAATACAAACCCACATTACACACACACACACCACAAATACATGTACTGTATGTACTGTATATATACATGACAGAAGAAGATAGAAGTAGAGGCACAGACACACAATCACAATCAACACACACACACACACACACACACACACACACACACACACACACACACACACACACAAGAGCAAGTGGACTCAATGACTTCTGATTACTGTCATATTCAGATGCTGACATGGATAAAAACTAACCTGAACTGGCGACTTTTGCTTTATTTTCTCCCTCATTCCAGATTGTGCTGAAAGGTAGATTCTAACCCTCCCTCTCTCTGCCTCCTTAAAAAAGTCCTTTTTTAGACTTGAGATATTTCTGTACTTCTTGCTTCTATCTCTGCACGGGCAGTACAACACAGTAATGCCCTTCACATACGACTGCTAATAATGACCACAGTATGGTTTTTGCATTACCAAGCTGACTTTTAGTTTGAATTTCACTTTGAGTTTTATGCAGATGACACACAATCACCTGCCAACTTTTACATAACCACCTGTCATTAAGCGAGCATTAAGACGTTTAAATCTGCCCTGGCACTAACTAACGTTCTCTCCAAATACAAGAACAGACGTTGTCTGCTCGGCTCTTCAGACCGCTGGGTTCTGCTGTGTGAGTCGATTCGGCTGGGAGTTGGAAGCGGATCGTGCAGGATTGTGTGTGTGTGTTAGATTGGGCGTCGGGAATACACACATACACACACCCAGCGTCTGAAGGGTTTCAGTGTGGATTGGCAACGCAACAAACGCAGCAATGTTGAGGTGACACTGGAGTCAGGCAGGCAAGCGCCTGGGAACAGGTGCTCACGTCAGCACTCACAGCGTGACACACACACACACACACACAGGCGTGCAGATACACACTCACTCACGTTCACTAGGAGATAAAACCTAACTGGGAAACGCCTGAGAAATTCCCCGTTCACATCAGACACAAACACAGAGTCAAAGCCTACTCATAGCCATATGTCTTTGATGTGGGAGGACATTGGAGTGTACGTTTCTGTGTGTGTGTGTGTGTGTGTGTGTGTGTGTGTGTGTGTGTGTGTGAGAGAGAGAGAGAGAGTGTGTCTGTGTGTGTGTGTGTGTGTGAGAGAGAGTGTGTCTGTGTGTGTGTGTGTGTGAGAGTGTGTGTGTGTGTGTGTGTGTGTGAGAGAGAGAGTGTCTGTGTGTGTGTGTGTGTCTGTGTGTGAGTGTGAGTGTGTCTGTGTTTGTGTTGGAGGTGAGGTGGGGTTAGGGTTAGTGTAGTACTGTATGCATGGAGGTCAGCATTCATACTCAACAACAGGCCTGGAAAGGAAGGGGGTTTTACGTCAGGCAACTGTTCCCCAAAACCAGTCATGAAATAACAAACATGGGGATATTAAGAGAGATTTAAGTGTTAAATAATGTCTGGAACACTGGGTCCAGCCTCAATCACACTCTCTCTCTCTGTGTGTGTTTGTGTGTGTCAGTGTATCATACAGTACATGTGAAAAAAAAAACTATTGCAGTATATCACTTCAGCAGAAACTGAATCCATGGACTTTTTTTGTGTGTGTGATCCTACCCAACCTGCCAGTGTGTCTCATGGCCAAATCTTGAGTCTGCAGACCTGTAAGGTGCACAGCCTATTAGAATAATATTGACGTATATTCCGTCAGCTGGTTCAAAGGGTTATGCTGGCAACAGACCTACCGATTATTAACCCCGATTTTGATACGATGGAACGTCAGGGAACATCATGAGTAGTCACAAGTTTCAGTCGTGGCTAAAATCGTTATGTGTGTTTAGGTGACAGATTTGTAACGATGCGATTCTTCCCATTGTTGACGCAATTACGACTGAGTCGGACTGAATCAAACATGTTTAATATGATCTTAACCGGTCCGTTCTGAGGTCGCTATGATACCAATTATGACATTAAAATGCCGACAACTCGATCGTTAGGTTTGTGCTCATGAACGACTCTCAATCGTCCCAGATTGAGTCTGTAGGTTTGGCTCACTAATCGTGAAAGACTGGCATTCTAATCGTAAAAGACTGAGAAAGTCGGTAGGTCTGTTCCCAGCATAAGTCAGAATATAGGAGACACAGGTTTATCCCCTTCGAATGAGTTTGAGTTTTCCTTTTATTTTTTTTTTCCTTTTTTTTTTTTTTTCCTGTTACAGCATACCAGAGTGGGAGTGGATTAAGTGACGGGAAGGGGAAAGCCTGTTTGAGTTTACCTAGCTTTAGACGAGTATGAAGCATGTTAACCAGACAGGAAGTATCTGGCAGTGGGCTGCAGGAAATACTGTAGAGGGTTAACGCATGTGACTGAGGCCTGACTGCGTACATGAAGTTCAAAGGCCTTAGCCTTGTCAGTTCCTCTGGGCAAAACAACCATGAAGTTCAGTCAACACTAATCCTCTGGGATGGGGTGGGGGGTTTGAGGAGAACAAGGGGCATTTGAAGGTGAAGGTGTACTATGTAAGGGATAACAAGTGGTCGTAACACAGCTCTTCGCCTCTGCCAAGGTCATTTTTTTCTGTATAACATCAGTATTATTAGCCTGGCGATGCCATCCCACGTACCTCCGCTAAACATTTTATCTCCATACGCAGTCTGGTCCAAGCCCCCCTACTTCAGTTTCTCTCAGTTGCTCTATGGTTTAGCCAATCAGCACACAGTTTAGAGCAATGTCTCAGAACAGCATTGGAACGTGTTTGTTATTCTCCCCCTTACTTTCGAATTACATTCACAAAATTGGTACATGACATTAGCATCCATGATCTTGAGGATTTATTGCCACTACGATGTCAAAATATATATCAGAACTTGCCAGAGATCTGTTATTACTGAACGCGGAAGTGAGAGCCAGGTGAGAGAATACGTCATATCCAAACGGAAACCTATTTCAATTGCATTGGGCCAGACTGTATGACTTAGTCAACTTTTTGCCCAGGCTACCGTATTATATGTCCTATACCACTTATCAACTAGTTTGCTTAACGAATAGACATCAATTTGAAACATACAGAAGCGTGCAGCTCTGTTGAAGTAACCTGTTCAATAGCTGTAGGCCTACTCCTTTCGTTTTAATGGGAACAGCGGATTCCATTGTTGCTGATTGGTTCAAATGCCGATTAGCATGGTTGTTACAGTTACCATTCAAAAGAGAGCATTGATGTAGAATTAGCTCTTTGCCTTCTCTTCATTCATTATATCCATATCAACACAATTCATTGGCTTTTATCCCTTACTTAACAAACACCCTTCCAGACAATCAGAAATCAGTATTCCATTCCAATGGGTGTTAATCAATTTTAATCCAATGTGCTTGTCAAATTAGTTTGTCTTCTTCACCATCATGTACCTGTCCACTCTGTATGTGTAAGTGCACTCCAAGTTCTATAATTGGGAAATTTAAACAGTTGTTCAGATGAAACACTCTTTTTTCTTTAAGATATTTTATGAGCTTTTTGCCTTTAATCAGATAGGACAGTATATAGATGAACAGGAAACAAGTGGGAGAGAGATTACCTCGAAATTACCTCGGGTCGGAATCGAACCCAGGTCCCAGGAGTAATGTCCGACGCTCTAGCCACTGAGCCACGGCGACCCTGAGATGCAACACTCTTGTGATCATATATTAATGCTCATTTTTCAAAAGAACCAAGGAGTGCTCCTTTAAGCAGAATATTTTATCGGACCAATAACCACCTAGTGACCCTACAGGAGCTCCTCACCTCACTAATCTAATCTGGACGCTCAGCAGTGCCTCTTGCCACCCGTGCCTGCCCTGCTGATCCCAGGTCAGAGTGGAGGAAGTGTAAGTCTGCTGATGTTAGCAACATTGCTAAGTGAGCACGCTCAACTTCGGAGAAAGGGCCAAGTAAAGACCCTGGGTCCAGCGAGGTTACCAGAAACGTTCCGACACGTGCTACTCGTTATGAGAGGCCCAGGATGTGACCTGATAAGTCTCAAGCCCTCACACATTGACGGCAATAAGGGGAAAGTGGTGTGGGACTGTGGGACCGTTCGACAGAAAGAAGCTGATGGACTGACAGGCGCATTAGTTAGCAGCTAATGTGTTGCAGGCTTGTGTTAGAAAAGCCACATCTGAGAGCTGGGAAGAGCTCTTCATCCTTAGAGTAAATCAGCCAATGAGGGGTGTGTGTGTGTGTGTGTGTGTGTGTGTGTGTGTGTGTGTGTGTGTGTGTGTGTGTGTGTGTGTATGTGTGTGTGTGTGTGTGTGTTTGAGTGTGTGTGTGTGAAAGAACTCTTTTTTTGATGTGCGTGAGTGAAATGATAGTGTTTACCAGTCATCATCTTGGCGTTGCACGACACATGAATCATCCATGGCCTTTGCCAGAATCATCACGGTTCCAGACTTGGAGGGTTCTTGTGACTGACTGCAACGGTCTGGTACCGACCACATTCATTAGCGAGGCAGGATGCAGCTGAGAACTGAATTGTCTCTCCTGAGGCGAATCACACAATAGCTGCATCCCAGTGTCCCCCCTACACCCTCACCCCCTAAACCCTCAGATGCTTGGCTTCAATTGTCCTGATGATCGGATGATTCAGGTCTGTTGAGTCAATGAGGCTTCAGGTCTTAGTGTTAAGCCTGCCACACACCGGTTCCGACACAGTGCTGAGCACTCTGTCCCCCCCTAAACCCTCCAATGCTTGTGTAACGGAGGCCAGCTAGCTCGGCGGCAGTACGTGTAAATCCTCATCAACCAATTCCATGGGCGCTTCCAACAGCTGAGTTAGAAGCTCGGGCTTTTAGCTCAGTTGGTTAGAGCGCCCCGCTCCCACGCCGGGAGCTTGTAGCTTGCGGGGTGGCGGGTTCGAGACCCGTGTGCTGTGCGGACCGCCACCGGCTACACTTGGCTTCAACACCGCTTCCGACAGCATTGCGGAGCACTTCCGAATCCGACAATTTCGCAACAAACCTATGAGAACCCATGAGAAATAACACGGGATGTAAATGGACGGCTCCGACAAAATAGACTTCAATCGTAATTCACAATCGGTGGCGGAAAGGTTCGGCGCAGGTTCGTGGGGTTGCATTTGTAACAGAGGCCAGCTAGCTCGGCTAGCTTGGCGGCAGTACGTGTAAATCCTCATCAACCAATTCCATGGGCGCTTCCAACAGCTGAGTTAGAAACTCGGGCTTTTAGCTCAGTTGGTTAGAGCGCCCCGCTCCCACGCCGGGAGCTTGTAGCTTGCGGGGTGGCGGGTTAGAGACCCGTGTACGGTGCGGACCGCCACCGGCTACACTTGGATTTAATTGTCTTGATGATTGGATGATTCAGGTCTGTTGAGTCAATGAGGCTTCAGGTCTTTGTGTTAAGCCGGCCGCACACCGGTTCCGACAGCATTGCGGAGCACTTTCGAATCCGACATTTTTCGCAACGAACCTAGCCCCGTAGCATGAGAAATAACACTGGATGTCAATGGACGGCTCCAACAAAATAGACTTCAATCGTAATTCACAATCGACGGCGGAAAGGTTCGTCACTGGTTCACGGGGTTGCATTGAAAACAATGGAATAGAATGTTGGAAGCAGAGTGCTCAGCACTGTGTCGGAACCGGTGTGCGGTCGGTGGCCATTAGGGAGGACATTGGAACTCAACCAGTGACTTGCTAATCCATATTCGCTGCTCGCAGGTTTACCTGATTAACCTTTGGGGCAAAAAGCTGGTAGCCTAGAACTCTAGACGTACCCCTAGCGGTAGCAAATTTGAATTTGCACAGCGGATACGTCTAGAAACCCCTGATAGAAACCCGTTGTATCCTTCCTCTGGCGGCGGATAACCAATCACAGCGCGGTATGTGTACAGGAAATCGTAAGGCGGGCTTTGGAGAGGCAGTTTGACAGACAACGCAATCACCCGCCTCTCCATTGAGGCACAGTCTATCAGTGGTCTTCAGACTATACATTCTTATGATATAGTCTGGCGTGTCAGGCTAAAAAGCTGGTAGTTTATCTCTAAACACAAACAATGAGTGTTCTAATGTGAAAGCTATGGTGTCTCGGCTGCATTGCTTTGCAGTATATTGCTGTTCTTACTTAATCAATGGATTTATGGTAATGAATGCACAGATGCTTGTCTGAGTTACTTGGATCTTTTAGCTTAGATCTTTGGAGGGGAGGATGACTGATCCAATTCATTGGGCTAATAAAATTGCTTGCATTGTTCTGAGGATATTGAAATTCCTTCCTTGAAAAGTGATGATTCCTCAAATCCGATTGGTTTCCAAGGGAGAGGAAGAAAAAAAAAAGAAAAATAAACAGCAACCCCATCGTTTCTGCAATGAATTATCCAAACAGAAGAACAAAAGGCTCAAAGTTGGTCCTCTCATGGTTTATAATCCTTTCTCATGAGTCACAATGAGTTATATCATCTCATTGGTGGAGTCAGAAGACATTCCAGAAAGTTCTAAAGCATGAAACATGACATCTCTTCTCAACGCTCATTGCAGAAGTCTACTGGCTCCTCTAATTACAAAAATATCACACTTTGATTGTGTGATGAGGGTGTCTCTTGTCTACTAAAAGTCTGTCCTTTTGAAGAAAAACAAAAAACAAAACAAAACAAAGAGGGCAGTTCACTGACAGACAAACCACAACTGTGTGGCACACTGTACTGTTGCAGTCATGCCAGTGCTCCCAGTGGCCACTTATGAGTACTGCAGGCAGGCTTCACAGGAATCATTTTCTTCAACCAGGGAGGAAGCAAGCTTAATTCAATCAAATGTGCAGACGGTATAAACACAGCCTGCACCAACAGTGTGTTTTAGCTCATTAACTTCAAAAGTCAACCAGAATGTCACAACAGCCCCTCCCCTCCAGTGTGTGGAAAACTAGCGCCAGAGGTGACGATGGTCGGACGGGCGGGCAGGCGGGCATATGGCTGGTACTGGGTAGGTGGCAGCACCGTGGGCGGCACATGCCAGGGTACATTACGAACCTTTGCTCCCATGCACACGCCCCTACCAGCCAGCCATCCTCTCCGTTCCCAGGTGTCCACCGCAGGCAGCTGTGAGTGTTTGTTATTCTCTGTAATGGGTACACAAGCACTGAGTACCCTGTGGAAGGAATGCCTCGCTTTGCTTTGTCGCTCCACCCCAAGAGCAGCCATTTTGGCCCGAAAAGCCCCAAGGAAGCAGACGTTTCATCATCCTTACCAGGAGACCTTACCAGGCATTTGCCATCAAGCTGGTGGAGCTTTAGGGTTGGATGTGAGACCATTATGTTGAATTACGAATTACCAAAACATGCTTCCACTGCAAATACATATTGCTACAAATTACGAATGACGATGACAAGTGATTACCTATAAACAAACAGAATAGTATCAACCGCTATAACCAAGCATGCAAAGACTTTCTTCAAGATAAATCTTTCGCCATCTTGATCCATGCAGGAGTTGCAATTCTGAGTGACATCAGTTCATGGGGTGGAGCAGAAATATGGCATGATGGTCCTGAAGCTTCTCAGACTGAAATCATTCCATAGCTGCCAATTGTCGAGATGAGGAGTGGAGTGATGTGGGTTGGGTGTCCGTCCCCGGCCTGCTGTAAGACTTGGGAGAGACTAGTATTGCTGTTGCTGCTTCCACGGTTGCTTTTGGGTAGCAGATGATTCTGGTATCGAGCTGGCTATCAAGTACCCTTTATTACGGTCCAGATGTGATTCTGTATTCTGGTCTAGATTTGCCCCACACCAGCAACATTTCATTTTGATCCAAAATGTCCCACATTCTGATGTAGATCTGCTCTGTGCCTGCCTGTGATTTGTTTCATATTTGTTCTTGAACTGTCCCATATCTGCTGAGTAGATCTGACCAATATCTGGCTAAATGGATTTGCCCCTTTCTGTCTAGTCTGGATTTGGCCTCTGTGTGTAGTGTTGAACTGCCCCCATGTCCAGTCCAGATCTGCCCCAAGGCTCAGCTGCTGCCCGGCCAGCTGCTCCACATCCACACATTGGATTCATCAACCCTGAGCCCCTATACTGGAGAATGCCAAAGTCGGGAGGGGTCTCTCTCTCTCTCTCTCTCTCTCTCTACCTCTCTTTACCTCTCTCTACCTCTCTCTGCCTCTCTTTCTCTCTCTCTCTCTCTCTCTCTCTCTCTCTCTCTCTCTCTCTCTCTGTCTCTCTCTCTCTGCCTCTCTTTCTCTCTCTCTCTCTCTCTCTCTCTCTCTGCCTCTCTCTCTCTCTCTCTCTCTCTCTCTCTCTCTCTCTCTCTCTCTCTCTCTGCCTCTCTCTCTCTCTCTCTCTCTCTCTCTCTCGCTCTCTCTCTGCCTCTCTCTCTCTCTCTCTCACACACACACACACACACACACACACACACACACACACACAGCTAACGGCCAGTCACGGCTATTCCATCCGATTTGCAGGCTGAGAAATTTACGGCCCTCCTTAGTAACGGCTCTGTTTTGGGCTTATGTACAGTTTGTACACGTCTCAGGACCCGCTGCAGCCTGCGGGTTGCCAAGGCACGACTCCGGCTCCAAGCTCCCCTCAGCTCAACTTGCCTCTGTCTGTTTGTTGCAGAGGGAGAGAGAGAGGTGAAGTGTGTGTGTGTGTGTGTGTGTGTGTGTGTGTGTGTGTGTGTGTGTGTGTGTGTGTGTGTGTGTGTGTGTGTGTGTGTGTGTGTGTGTGTGTGTGTGTGTGGGGGACAAAAGTGCTTGCAATCCCCCCTACTTCTGGGCACTGACCAACAGAGGAAACCCCTTCACAAATGACAGTAGATCATAGAGAATGTGCATTAAATGCACAGGGTGCAAAGCAGTATGGGATATGGAGTCTTTAAGGTCATGGTTATAACTTTCAACTTTCACAAACTTGTTGAACTACAAGAGAGAGAGACAAGAGAAAAACGCCAAATGTAGGCCACAGCTGTAACTCCTGTCCAGACAGCTGCTACAGTCCACTGGAGAAGGAAGCCAGGATGCAGGCAGCAGTGATGCTGTTCAATTTACGTAATTAAAACAAATGTTACATCACACACAGTAAATTTTAGCATTCAGGTGTGTGTGTGTGTGTGTGTGTGTGTGTGTGTGTGTGTGTGTGTGCGTGTGTGTTTGTTATAGTGTGGCACAAGGGCAAACACAGGCTCTCTCAGGCAAAGTAGGGGTGGACCAGCTCTCACAAAACTTCACAGCCCTGGCATGCACCAGGAAATAGCTGCAGGCAGAGAACTGAAAAAACAACACTGGCCTCTTCTCTTTTTTTGGGGACTCCCAAAGCGTGTTTCCTCTCCTGCACCTGATGGTGAAAGGGGGTGGGGGTTTGGGGGTGCAGAAGAGAAGAGAAAAGACGAGAGAGAGAAAGAGGAGGAGAGAAGAGGAAAACATTTGAGTAAAAAGGGTAGAGGTGTTGAGGAGGGGGCTGAAAAGGAAGGATTGCCAACCCCTTGGCATTTTGTGGGTCTTGTCTTGTTTTTTTGTGCTCTGTTACCTTTAAGAATACATATGATGGGTCATGGCACTTAATGGCCAGCTTTCAGATTCTGCCCTACTCAAGTTGTCTACTTCGATTAGGAGCTACATCGCACTGCTAACCTTGCATGCCCGCTCGATTCTACACATGCTGGGTTCCTTTGTAATAGTTTTATAACATAACTGTCACGACACTGCAGTTGTGTAATGTACTTTTGGAGAGGGCAACGGGTTGGCTCTCTTCTGTTTCTCTTGCACACACACACACACAAACACACAAACACACACACACACACACATACACACACACACACACACACACACACACACACACACAAACACACACGCACACACACACACACACACACACACACACACACACACACACACACACACACACACACCGCCTTTGGGTGCCTACTGTGCCTGCGGTTAAAACTTCACCTTCTGATCAGAGGTCTTGGCTAGTGACTCACACACACACAGCCAGGAGGCAAATGTATTTGACTGAAAGGGTAAAGTGTGCTCATGTCTCTGACTAGGCCATGCCAATAGGGATCCAGACCAGTTCTGAGAAATGACTTTTGTTTAATTTGTTAACATGCATATGTTCTGCAATTAATTTGATTGACATGACTTTTTCCACACTGGTTTATAGGTGTCTTATACCTTACTGAGGCTTTATTGGTCTTTTTCAGTTGTGAGTCACATCAAGCATTTTTTTTTCTATCAAATTAATAAAGGCGAATCGAGTGTTACCATTTATAATTTTAGCTAAATTTTTAAGGCTTACTTCATCCACTACTGGCTCTGCGCCTACGTTACTCATGCCAGGCAGACAAAGGCTCCTAACATGGGGATAGACACAAAGAGCTGGTTTGGAATGGGGTTTGGGTCTACTGCTTCTGCAGGCTAGACCTCTCAGTTGTCAAAGAAAGACATCTGGATTTCGCATATTTCTCTCCCCTCTGGGTCGCGTGGCATAACTTTCTTTACTCGGGCTACACCCCGCGCGCAAAGAGTATATAAGCAGCGCGGATGCCTTAGAGCGCAACAGTCCATCCTCGAGCTCTGCAAAGAGTGACACCTCCAAGTTCAATCCTGTACGTCAGTCCATTCCGGACGAAAACAAAGTTGAAGACTCGACTCACTTTCAGTGTGTCTCTGCAAAGATGCGTGGGGAAACTATTATCAGAGTTTGTCTGCTGTTCGTTCTTGCTTATTCGGTAAGTGGACTATGACATCTTCAGCAATAACTATTTGTTTATCTCGAGCTTTGCTTGGACTCCACATGGCTGTGGAAGGCGCGCATCTGGGTATGAAAGCAACTTTAATTTAAACGGATAGAGCTGTAATAGAATAATAGTTCACTGATGCGCTACACTCTGAAATCATGCAGTTTTTCCTTGTTTTGTTTTGTTTTGTTTTGTCATTATGCAAGGCTAATGTTGCATTCACAGGTAGTGTTATAAAACAAAATAGGGTAGTGAAGTGGGAGTGGTTGTTTGTTCACAGCTCAGTTTCTACTTTTGATGTTCAGAGGAAGCTAAAACTATCCAAATCATTGAATCATTGATTATTATTATCTGGTAAAAATACGGGCAACTTGTGGTTCACTAGCGTTAAAAAGATGATTTAAAAGAAGATGTGTTATGATACACAGTGTTTGTTTCTACAGAGTCTAAGGTATTCATCCTGTAAGCTACTTAGTTGAAACCTATAATTGATATTTTTAATGAGGAGGTTTAATTTTTCACTGTGAATGAATATTAAATGTGAATGTTATGCACCAAACAGCAGTGTACACTGAGTCCTGTCTGACGGCATGCTTCAGGCAAACTCCACTGTTTACATCTGTTGAACAGTGCGTACTGACTTAGTGCGCCATGTCGCCACACTGTGGTTGCTTGCGTCAATACATACAGACACCTCCAGATGCTGAGATGTGGATTTGGAAAAAAAAAATGTTTTTGTATGTTTCATACTAAAGGATTAATGTTGTCTCTTCCTTGTCAGGTTCTTGCCGAGGACTGCTCACAATCCTGTGACTGCCCAACCGAACCTCCTGAGTGTCCTTATGGAACCAGTCTGGTTCTGGATGGCTGTGGATGTTGTAAGGTGTGTGCCCGACAAGCAGGGGAGCCCTGCTCTCTTCTGGATCCCTGTGACCACCACAAAGATCTCTACTGCGAGTACAGCCTCCTGAGTGACTCTGAAACCGGCATCTGCATGCGTGAGTACCTTTCAAAAAAATAAAACACTACATTACCCACAATCACTCACTGTGGGAGACAGCGCTGTTATATAGGGCATTACTATTGCATTCATAAGCAGGGCTGTGTTCAATAAACGTGTGCTCAGGAGGGAGTTGACTAGAGTAATGGCTCATGAAAGTATTTCACCTTGAATATGATCCAACATTCCACCCTCTGCACATCTTGTGTAATGGGAGAACCATTATTTTACTAGAGTTACTTATTGGCATCATTCGGTTAAATGAAAGCAGGTTTGCAGTGTAAGAACACACCCAGCAGTGTCAGGGACATGGAGCCAAGACTAAAGAATCCCATACCTATAAAATTCCATTCCTTTCCTTTCTTTTTCTTTCCTTTCTTTCTTTAAACTTCCTTTACTCTCCAGGCCTAGATTCCCCCCTCCTCTTCCTCCATGCCATATTCCTTTCTTTTTCTTTAGATTATATGCAATTTTCCCCCTTTCTTATTTAGTTTTTTTATTCCTCACCTAGTTTGTTCTATAGTTCATTTCCTTTCCTTTATTTTCCTTTCCTTGCCTTCCCCTCCCTATTGCCTTTCCTCTCTTTTCCTGTTTTTTCCACCTTTTTTCTCCTTCTATCTAATGGTCTCTCCCTCTCTCTCTCTCCCTTGTGATGTTGCAGCTCAGGAGGGCCAGACGTGTGACCTGGGCGGGGTGATCTACCGCAGTGGGGAGACCTTCCAGCCCAGCTGCAAGCACCATTGCGTCTGCATGAACGGCGAGATCGGCTGCGTGCCAACTTGCGCCAGCGACGTGCGGCTTCCTTCGCCCGACTGCCCCTACCCACGGCGCATCCAGATTCCTGGGCAGTGCTGCGAGGAGTGGGTTTGTGACGAGACACCCCAGGAGGAGAACTTTGAGTCGGCCATGGCAGGTGAGAATATTCCCCAATCTGAGAATATTCCCCAATCTGAGAATATTCCCCAATCTGCTGTGTGGGCCTGTTGCTGCAATAACGATACAAGGATCCCGGCCCCATTTTTAAGGGATTCTCTTATAATGAATGAATCAATCAATTCTTTATTTCAGACACCAATACCAGGGTCCATATCTCATAAAATGTACATACAGAATAAATAGATAAAAAAAGAAAAGAATCATAACAAGACAGACCTCACATCACAACATTTAGACATAAAGACAGGCCCTCCAATGTTTCCTTAGTTTAGATAAATACCTCATGGCACTCTTTGAAGGATTCACTAAACTTTCAATGATAGCAAGTGCAAATAGACTGAGAGTTAAAATCCTTTCCTATAATTGTAGCCTTTCATATAAAGCTTTTTGTCCAGCGTTTACAAGTATAATGAACACTTTAATTGCAAATTAATTACTAATCACTGGTAATTTTAAAGAAGTTTAGAAAGCTTCAAGACCACCTAAAAACAAGTGATTTATTTTGTGTGTGATGATGTTCCTGCAGTCTTCCGTGAGGTGTCTGCTCATGGGCCGAAGCCGGAGAGTCCGAGGGACAACTGCCTCGTCCAGACCACAGAGTGGAGTGAATGCTCCGCCACGTGTGGCATGGGCGTGTCTTCGCGCGTTACCAATGACAACGAGCGATGCCAGCTGGAACGGCAGACCCGGGTCTGCATGGTCCGCCCTTGCCAAGCCGACCAAGAGAAGAGCATCAAGGTGAGCCCTGAGGACACAGAGGATAGGAAAATGACAATGCCAATCAGCAAAACAGACACCTAAGGAAGGGAATTTTACTTGGGATAAATAATGTATGATATATTAGAATAATTCAATCAAAACAATCAAAACTTAATTTTGAAAAAAATGAATTTGCCAATCATACATAAGGAAGGTTATATTAGCACATACTGAATTGAAACAAGCTCATACACAGTGTGTCTGTAAGAACATTTTCCCTTCATGTAGTGTCAGTTCAATCTAACCGTAATGTGTATAGGTAGGGAAAAAGCCGCCATGATTAAAGGACAATGTCATTGGCAAACAGTGTCAAATACCCAGACTGTGCTAAATCAAACAAGGCTCTGTATTCAAACCAAGTTGTTGGCATGACATTCTATTGTATTGTACTATTTATTACCCCTAGTTAATTTAAGCTATTTTAAGTTTCTTGTTTCTGTCTATCTTGCTTTTTATTATTATTTTTATTGTATTTTGTTTTGTTTTTTTTATTTTATAGCACTTTGGCTGACTGTTGTCTATGGAAGATCTGATATCACCAAGTAATTAAGAGTCCGGGATCAATGTCAAACTTGTTTCCCTGGATGAATGGGTTAGGATTAGGTTAGGGTTAACTATAATTAAGTTAATTAAGCTATATTAAGTTTATTATTATGTGTACTTGCTCTAGATCATATTTTTATGTATCTTGGATTTTTATATTTTGTGATTTCAGACTTGCACTGTGTATTATAAAGTGCTTTACAAATAAATTTGACATTGACATTGACATTGACATTGTACTGAATATTGAGCCAACACTGTCTGACTCTGACTCTGACTCTACACATGTGTGTGTCTCTGGTCTGTCTCCACAGAAGGGGAAGAAGTGTATCCGGACTCCGAGAAGTTCCCGTGGAATGCGTTTCGAGCTTTCCGGTTGCCGGAGTGTGCGCGCTTATCGGCCCAAGTTCTGCGGCACGTGCACGGACGGGCGCTGCTGCACGCCTCACACCACCGCCACGGCCGAGGTGGAGTTCCGCTGCCCCGAGGGTGACACCTTCAGCCGCAAGATGATGTTCATCAAGACGTGCATGTGCCACCGCGACTGCCCGCGCGAGAATGACATCTTCCTTTCCACAAACGCCAGGCACATGGCCAACGACTACGAGAATGATATGTGAGGAGGGGGAGTGGAACAGGAACTGCTGCCGTTTAACACAAAATTGCTGATAAGCGCACACACACAGACACACATTCTGACACACACACACACACACACACACACACACACACACACACACACACACACACACACACACACACACACACAGGTTTATCAGTAGTAACCCATATAGACATGCATTGGCAGCTCCTCAAATCTTCTGGAAATCCATCTTCCTTGATCCCTCTCAGTATTGGACAGAAGAACTTTGTGTGTCAGTGTGAGACAATGAACATGTGTGAAGTATTAGCTTGTGGACAGCTGTTAGCATTGATTTGTTGTTGTTGTTGTTGTTGTTGTTGTTGCATTTTCCGTTTGTGTTTTTAATGTGCAGCTCTGAGGTCGCCTGTACAGTTGGTGTTAAATCGACCTTTCGCACTGAGAGGAGTGGACACAAAGTGTATGACTGTGTGTGTGATTGTGTGTGTGTGTGTGTGTGTGTGTGTGTGTGTGTGTGTGTGTGTGTGTGTCTGTGTGTGTGTGTTCCTGATAATCATTTCACAGTATTAAAACACAGGTTCCTGAAGCCTAGGAGCAGGAACTGACAAAGAAATGACAAAAATGCTTCAAGCAAATGCCTACCTATTTTCCCCACTTATTAGTATTATTTAATTGTCTAATATTATTATTTTATTTTAATTGTATTGTTTCCCCACCACTGTGTCTGAAGGGTACCCTCATTTTCTGAGGGTGGCTATTGTTGATTGACAACAGATCCTATTCATCTCAAACTTATTCATGGGGTCTCATAAATTGAAGACATTTAAGTGTTGTGTTTGTAGGAATCTGATGTGACTGTATCATAAATGACCTATGACTTTCTAACGGACCCTGTTATGGGGTTAAAAAAAAAGTACCTAGCAAGACCCCAAATTCCACATGGAAATTGATTAAAAATCCTAGTACAATCGTAATGTAGCGTAGCTGAGCGAAATTAAGTGTAGCATTTATTTAAAAGATAAAAAATACACTAGTATAAATGGACAAACACACCATGTGTAAATACTGTCAGAGGACTGTGTACAGTTTTGTACTAATTTATGTACTTGTTTAAACGCGCCGTTGTACTTGGATGTATTTGTACTGTATTTTAACTGAGTTTTCACTGTAACCGCCTGACTATGATACGAGTGAGATCCTGTCTGTTGCACTTTTTGTTTTCCAATAAAAGAAAATATATTTTTATACATACTTCCGTGTCCACTGACAGTGCTTTTTATCTTCTCTCAGCGAGGCTATATTTAGAAACGGTGTGGAGGGGTGTGGTCCGTAACACCCTGGAACATCAGTGCTGTTCTAGAACTGATTGTGCCGAGCTGCTGTGTGCTCTGACGACGGCTGGCTATGTGGGTGTTGCATTTGCAAGAATTAATCCAAATGACACAGTTATCCCTTCTACATCTATTAGTAGTGATGAGTGCCTGGACCTTCCACATAAAGACACTGTATGGCACTGATATTATACAGCTATAATATTGACTACTTCTATAGCCTAATATAAATGACATCAACCAGATTCATCTTTGAGGTCCACAACACGCTGTCAATATTTCTTTTTAGGTTGTTCATCCTCCTTTTTGGGCATGTTCAGCAAGAGACAGACAGTGTACGATACCTACAGTATAAGTAGCAATGAGAGGGTGAAACTGCAGTCACTGCGGGGTTTTGGGAAGACTTTTATAAAGGAGAATAGAAACAAAACTGTTTTAGGGGGTCCTGTCCTCCTCCTCCCTCTATTTCCTACCCCCCCCCCCCCTTTTTTTTTTAGAGTGATCCTTCTATTAATCAATCACAGTAGGTGTGTATGGAAAGAGATTGCACCGTGAAACAGCAGCAATCATTCAATTTCTATGAGTGATAAATCCATCCTGCTTGGATTGAGAAACAAACCTCTCAGGACCACTGAACAAACACGTTACCAATACAAATACTGTACGTTGCTGTGAATAAAATCAAACAAACGCTCGTTTCACAAAAAAAAAAAAAAAACCCTCAGCTGTTGCAGCTGTCAGACCTATGGCATTACTGCTGCTGTTGTTGTTGCTGACTACTGCTGCTGCTGTTGAGGATGTCTTTGGCTCTGGTTCATCCCTTATCAAGCACACTGGCCTCCGATGCAGGCAAGCAGGCAGGCAAGCAGGCAGGCAGGCGGCCAGTTCTGGGGAGCTAATCTGCTGTGCTGGGGTGGTGGGTGTATCTGTGTTTCCCATGAGTCTCCTCTCTATCGCCGGCAGCAGATAATCACCCAGGCTGTGGTGGGGGTTACCCTGGGAAGCCCCCCCCTTCTCTTTCTTTTTTGCCTATGCCTCCTTTCCTCCCTCCCTCCCTTCCTCCAGTTATGCCCCCCCCCCACCTTTACTCCTTTTCGGCCCCATGGAAGCACAGGTCTGGATTCTGGAATGGATCTTCTAAATGGGCCCTGTTTTGGGATGCTGTCTTTTTTGCTCCAAAAGCTTCATTGAACAACATCTGTTGTTATCAAGGGAGAGATTCAACCATTTTACCGTATTCTCTCTCTCTCTCTCTCTCTCTCTCTCTCTCCATGGCTCGTCATAGATGCTTCTGGGAAATGCAGTCCATTCCTGGTGTGGTGCCAGTATAGTGTTGATTCCAAGCCAGTGCTGACAGCTCTCTGGGTCTTCTCTTCATACAGGGGATAAGATGCGTCCATTCTTCTTTCCTGTGCCTTTCATGGTTGTTAACAGGCTGAATCATTTGCGTCTGTGTGCGTGTGTGTGTGTGTGTGTGTGTGTGTGTGTGTGTGTGTGTGTGTGTGTGTGTGTGAGTGTGTGTGTGTGTGTGTGTGTGTGTATGTGTGTGTGTGTGTGTGTGTGTGTGTGTGTGTGTGTGTGTGTGTTTGTGTGGGCTCAGTTAGGGTAGTTATGAAGCCCTGAAGAAAAAGGGGGATCAGAATTCGACTACTATCAAGACCACAGTTGGCAGCTAATATTATAGTTTACCTCCTTTAAAGGAAAATACCGGAGTAAGTTTAAGCATAGCCCTGCTGCACGAGCCTTCTAACAGCAATATATTTTGCATGAAATGAAAGAATTTCGAACAGCATAGACCTAACCTCAGATCTTACTTTCGGTTTCCAACAGTCAGGTCCCATTGATTCAGTGTAAAGTGTTTGTTCGCTTCTGCCTTCAGTCTGTGCTGTACCAAATTATTTCGTTCCACTCACTAACTAGCGCATTTAGCAAGCTCTTTCAACAGGGCTATGCTTGAATTCACTCCGGTGTTTTCCTTTAAGGACTCAGTTGATATAATCTCATAGATGCGAATGATCTTGGGTTTGTCATCAAAAATATTTATTGTTGTTATTGTCCACTAGTTTTCAGTCAGTGTCACTGCATTTCTTTCATGTAAAAATAGATCAGTGTAGATATCAAAAGTGGTGGGACCACTGTCGGACCTGATTGTCATTATCAGAAACAAAGCTTTAATCAAACCATGCTGCTGGCCTAAAGAAATGGTAGCAATTCCTTCTGAGACGGTTTAACAATTGTGTGTTTTAGATTAAGCTTGTTTACGTGACCTTGATGTCCCAGAGTTTCTGCAATCAATTATACTGCTGTTGCTCTGCGGCTTGATAGAGATGGTGGAATTTGTACCTGGCAATGCTTTCAGGAGTGGGTGGAATCACCGGCTGTCAATGTGCACTCTAAAATTTAGCAAATCAAGGAAATATGCAAGCACACACACAACATGCACACGTAAATGAACATGAACACACACACACACACACACACAAATGGTAGATATGTGTATAAGCAGTATACTGTACATACCGCACACACACTCACCCACTCCATTCCCACATAGATTACACATGCTCAACTCTCAGTCTCTGCTGATAATGACAGTGTGACATCTAAAAAGACTTGCAGTGTATTTTGATACCTACTTCATCAAATATGGAAAATAAAATTGATAAAAATATGGAGCCTTATACAACTGATTACTTCAAAAAACACACAAAACACATTAGCCCCTTCAGTGTGCCAAATTCATGTTATGTAATTAACATTTCAAGAATTTCAAGTGTTATTATGTAAGAGTACTCAACTGAAAGGACAAAAGCATCTGAAGCACTTGACACTAACCAAAAATAATATATATATACATTGATTAGCCTACAGCATGCCTACTGTAATCTGGCTATAATTTCCAAGACAATGTGCCATGACCTTTGAAAACAACACGACGTTCCCAAGTGTATAAAGAAACAGTGTTCACATTTGCAATAAGAAGTTCATGTTGTCAATAGGCGCCGCTGGAGCGAGAGAAAAAATACACTGGTAATCAAATGGGAGAAGGGCTCTTCCCATCTTGTGTCAATCAATCACATACCTGTAATCTCTCTGGTCCAATCGGGTGTCGGAGAAGGCGGGACTCCGTCGCCTTGCGCTTCGCCGGAGCGTCACCCCCTTTTTCTGTCAAGAGTGACGTTTTTTTCTACTGAGTAAGCCAATGCTGGTGGGAACCGCAAAATTACAGTAGCGAAGCCCCCCACTGCACAAAGAGGATGAAATACCACAAACTGAAGACAAACAAACTCGTGACAACGCACTGCCATTCTCTCAGGTAAAACAAACCAGACATAGTACTTTCTGGTATAATTTATGAGGTGTTACTGGACTCGGGTTTATTGACAATAAATCAATGTCCCCTGTTAGTTGCAGGAAATTATGATGAGCTACAAAATAACCATGTAGACTATTGTTGGATCGTCTGCGTTGCATGAATAATAACGTGCTTTCTTAAAGCAGAACCGTACAGATTTATGTATTGGCGCAATTTGTGTATTTTGGGAATGTTATGTTTGAGCGCAATACTATTTGTGGTTACTACGTACAACGGTTTGGTTCTGTCAGGTGAAAGGTGGAATTAGGAAGAGCTAAATAAATCGGCGTGAAGAAGATTCCAGTTGGATTAGGCGCGGAAGTAGCCGCTGGGATGAGCGCACTCTTTGACTTCAGTCGTGTGTTCTCCGTGTGATGACAGCTGTCATCATCATTTTTTTTTTTAGAATCGGGTGTTGCTATTGTAAATTTCATTTGACACAGCACATAGTTCGTAGGCGGGTTCAAAGCCAACTAAAAAATATAAATATTTATTATTAGTCTTTTCAGTATGTCGGAGAAATAGCATTATTTAGGCTCCAAAGGAATGTGATATTCTGGTGGGAATTATTTTGACAGGGCGCTCCAAGCAGCTGTAGCCTATGTAGGCTGTGGTTTCATTGTCTCATTGCCAGCTAGCGCGATATGGCTTATAATTTCTGACTGGTTGCTGCATGGATACAGCAGAAGCACCGAGGAAGAGTCTCATCCCCCGTTCCGGTTCTGCGGATACATGCAGCCCCGCCTCACGAACGGTCGTAGTCGCCGGCAGACGAAATGTAAATAGTTGTGTTTGCGGCCCTCCACCGCGATTTCCGACTCATCATTGTTGTTGGCGCTTTAAACATTGATTAGCCAAGGTAAACATTAAAAAAATAGAGCTGATTTTCCCTCCTCTTTTCATTTTTTTCTTCCTCCTCTTCTGGCTGGATGTGAGCGGCTGTTAAGTCTTGATGCGGGTGTGTTTGACTAAGCGTTACCCTTAAGAATATATGGTGGGTTTATACAGCAGTATCCTCCTCAGCAGTGCACCCCTCTCGCAAGCACGCAAGACTTGAAGCAGCTTTTCCTGTTCCTGTGACGGTGGACCCTGGATTGTTCGTAGTTGGCCCAGATGTTGTGAGATAGTTCTATGACTGTTAGTCATCAATCTCAGCAGTCCGCCATCTGTTCCAGATATTCAGCGTTTTTCCTATGACAACAATAATGCTAAAAATCCTCAATAATGACTAGGATATTGATGAACCATAACTCTAAACTACTAATGATTGCATTGGAGGCCTTCGATAATGCAGTTCTTGAAAGCAAACACTGTTGAATCTAGTCTATTTATTATGCTGTCTGAGAAGTTTAGTACTGTCATTAACATTATGACTGACATCATAAGTCTTTGAGCATCCATTTGAGAACATTTCAGATAATGCATACTTAGCAATAAACCCATCCATGAAAAGACCTTACAGCAACTGGGTTCCTGCTACTGGAATAAAGGGCCATAAATTGATTTGCCCCCACCTTACCAAAAGAAAAGAGTCACAAAGGCAAGTTCATCCAGTACCGTCATCACTTATTGGAGCTACAGTACAATGATGGAGTTATGCCCTTTAATATATTTCCATTGGCGATACTGTAAAATAGATGGGAAATAGGGGATAGACAGGGATAGACAGAGGGGATATACAACCTCGTAAGTCTGTCTCTCATAAGGCCTGTCTGTCTGTCTGTCTGTCTGTCTTACTGCTGCTCGGCATATACAACCTCGTAAGTCTGTCTCTCATAAGGCCTGTCTGTCTGTCTGTCTGTCTGTCTTACTGCTGCTCGGCATATACAACCTCGTAAGTCTGTCTGTCTGTCTCTGTCTGTCTGTCTGTCTCTGTCGGCCTGTCTGTCTTTCTGTTTGTCTCAGAGTCTCTGAGTCTATTTTCTGTCTGTCTGTCGGTCGGTCGGTCTGTCTGTCTGTCTGTTTGTCTCAGAGATGTGAAATTTGTGCTGCTTCAGTTCAGACAGAGTAGGCCCATGCAGGCAGGCAGAGTCTGGGGCGATGCTCTCTGTACAGTGAGACAGGCTAGGAGCTTTTTTTAGAGCACTTCTCTAAATAGAGCATTGTGTCCCTGAAGACATCCACATTGGTGAGACTAATGTCCAAGCCAAAGGGACGTCTCTTGTGTTTGCACCCTAGGGACACTCTTTTTTATTCCCCCATTCAGTCAGAGGATTCTGGCTCAATGGCCCGCTGAGCCGTAAGGTTCAGGGCGCTGCATGGACAAAGTTGTGTGTGTGTATTTGTGTTTTTTGAATAGTTATTTAAGATGGACTGGACTGTTGGTTTGTTTGTTTTAGCAACTATAATGACCGTGGAGATTGTGCGGTTGTGCAAGGATAAGCTATAGCTAACCTTTTCCCCCAAATGTTTTGCTTCCATGAGAAAGCCTGACTGTAGGTTCAGCATTTTGAACAACCACAAAGGTTATTTTATCCATCCCCACCCTGTCACCCATCCTTGTAGACACACACACACACACACACACACACACACACACACACACACACACACACACACACACACACACACACATACACAAACATACTGCACATACACATTCTCCCATACACACACACACACACACACACACACACACACACACACACACACACACACACACACACACACACACACACAGCAATAGCACTTCTCAGTGCTGCCTCCTCAAATGGAGCAGTGGCTCTGGTGCTTGCCAAAGCCTCCTTCCCTTACGAGGCACACACTGCCCTTACAAATCAAATTCTGACACTCTGTTCGCCCTCAATGCAAACGATACACTTTTATTCGTCAGGACACATTCTATTCACCCTCCCAATAGTAAACAATAGAGTCTTTTTTTTCACCAGCACAAAGTCTATTACCCCACTTAAAGTCAAAACAATAGAGTTTAATCCGCCAGGACAAATTCTTCTTTCACTCTGCAGCTGCTTCTGAAGCTCACTCAGATCACAATACACCAAAACCAATAGCTGTCTGGATGGACGTTTGCATTATGTATGTAGGCCTATATGGACTGAATATAGTATGCTTTAATCATACATCCAATATCAGTTTACTCCACAAATATACAGTTTCATTGGACTGTTAATTATGATCCATTTCCATAGCACACACTGATCACAAAGTGGACAAAGGACAAAAGGGGGTAATTATTGTTTTGTAGCTTAAGATTTACTGTACATGAATGCATTTAAAGATGCTTTCTCCATGCTTTCTCTCAAATTACATACAGTACATACCAGAGAAACACGTTTTCGTGTGTGTGTGTGTGTGTGTGTGTGTGTGTTAAATGCCATGACCTTAGTGTTGTCAGAGCCTCATTCCAGATCCTCTGTTGGTTTACCAGTTGCCACAATGATTCAGAACAGGGGACCGTTTCCCAAAAGCATATAGCAACTTTGTTGGTTGTAATAATAATGCAAGTCTCCATTGCCTACCAACTAATTTGCTAACCAGTTTACCAGTTGCCACAATGATTCAGAACAGGGGACCGTTTCCCAAAAGCATATAGCAACTTTGTTGGTTGTAATAATAATGCAAGTCTCCATTGCCTACCAACTAATTTGCTAACTGGTTAGCAACTTTACTTTTGGGAAACAGATGCCGGTTCAAGAAACTCAAGCTGCTACTGTAGCATTCTTGGTTACACTTTATTTGAAGGTACCGCCATAAGACTGACATGACACGATCATTAACTACGACATGACGTTGTCATGAATCTGTCATAAACTTTATACACCTGTCATAACTTCTGTCATTAAGTGTCACCTACCTGGTATTTGTCATGGTTAGCATTAGGGTTAAGGTTAGGGTTAGGGTATGTCAGAAGTCATGACAGGTTTGTAAATTGTTGTTTATGACAGATTCTTGACAACGCCATGTCATAGTTAATAGTCAATAGTTAATGACAGTATCATGTCAGTTTTATGACGGTACCTTCAAATAAAGTGTTACCTCATGATTCTCTCTTGCCCTGCTATCAAGCTGCTAGCATGACTCTGTCTTGCCCTGCTAGCTCGTCAGTCTGTGTCTGTTGCTATTCCCGGATGCTGAAGTGAGACGCCCCAACCCTAAGGGCTGGGCTGGGCAGGGCAGGGCAGGGCCTCGCCTGGCCGTGGCGTTATCATCCATCACACCCTGCTCTCCATTATCTCCTGTAAAAGGGCGTTTCACAGGGAACAGAAACGAAGATGAGGGATCTCGGACAAGATGAA
>JAODXP020000029.1:27208148-27218148 GCA_027497455.2 Sardinella longiceps
TGTTCAGCCAAACACAACGTTATCTGGACAGGGAGTAATTGGGCGGGCTTAGCATTGTTTCATTGCTCTGATTGGTTGTAGCTGATTGTTTGTAGCTTACCCGAGGGTCTATCACTTGTGCCCAGACTATACATTTTATGTGATAGTCTGGCTTGTCAGGCTAAGAAAGAACTGGTGTATTGCACTGCACATATTACATATTAAGAGAGTAAGCTGTACATGTGTGTGTGTGTGATAGAGTGAGTAATGAGTAGAGTCACTGTCAGTGCACTTGAGTATGATCTCTACACACTCACACACACATACACACACGCAAGGTTATACACACAAACTGACATACAGTACATGCACACACTCGAGCCTCTGTTCCTAAATGTAATGGGGAAAAGTGATGCTTAGTCCATAGACAAAAATGCACACACACACACACACACACACACACACACACACACACACACACACACACACACACACACACACACACACACAGGGCCGGACTGGGACCAAAAAATGGCCCAGGCATTTTTGGCTATGGCGGCCCACCATGATTTTATTCAACAATAACTTCATGGCAAGGTAAAATAACATTGAACAGACACATTGCATGAACATTAGAGATTTAATTGGACTAACTCAATACCAGTTATGACAGGACCGGCCCAAAAATGGCCGTGGCCCACCGGGCATTGCCCTGTATGCCCTATGGGCAGTCCATGCCTGCACCCACACACACACACACACACACACACACACACACACACACACACACACACACACACACACATCAAACACACACACACACAAGGGCCAGTTCTAGGAAAAGTGATGCTTAGTCCATAGACAAAAATGTACACACACACACACACACACACACACACACACACACACACACACACACACACACACACACACACACACACACAGGGCCGGTTCTAGGATAAGTGATGCTTAGTCCATAGACAAAAATGTACACACACACACACACACACACACACACACACACACACACACACACACACACACACAGGGCCGGTTCTAGGATAAGTGATGCTTAGTCCATAGACAAAAATGCACACACACACACACACACACACACACACACACACACACACACACACACACACACACACACGAGAGAGAGAGAGAGAGAGAAGTGGCAGCTGTGGAGCAGTAGTTCCCGGTTAGAGGGCTGTTGGACCAGAGGGGGGTGGCCTCTCCTCTCCTCTCCTCTCTTCTCTTCTCTTTTCTTCTCTTCTCTTCTCTTCTCTTCTCTTCTCTTCTCTTCTCCTCTCTTCTCTTCTCTTCTCCGGGGGAGCAGCAGGAAGGAGCGGAGCACTAATTAGCAATGTGCAGTCTGGAGGACCACTCTCAATTAAACACCAAAAAATAGAAAGGAAACAAAAAAGCCAAAAAATAAATAAATAGATAAATAAATAAAAAAATAAAATTCAGCAACAACAAAAAACAGGAAAATAAGATTTGTTAAGCAAGGAAAAGCCAAAGTAGGAGGTCAGATTACACAACAAACAAATTTGTCCTTATCGTGCATGTTGCCAGATGAACATTACTGCCTAAATAGCCTTTAATCATAACAGTTTGTTCTCATAAAAGTTATAAAGTTTTCCACTTTTGTGATAGTAATGTTTTTTTTAGTTTTGTATTTTGATTAGAAATTGAGAATAGGAGGAAGATTGGTGAACAATACACTGTGAGGAAGGGGGCAGGGAAGGATGTCAGCTGGGGGATGGGTTAAATTGGGGGTGGGGGTGGAGGGGGGGTTGACAGCAGCATCTGTCTGGCTTTCTAAATGTTTGTTTTCTGCCCCTCTAGATTTCTTTGACTGCTCTAGTTTGGGAAGAGAGTTTCTTTTTAGACAATAGGGGCCAGTCCTATACCATTTCACCAGGGACAGCAATGACTAATAGTGAGAAACATGACATTAGGTCCTCATTAATTTGGTGGGGAGAGCATCAGGATGGACTCACTTGACCAGAGTGAGTAATGAGGGGGTGGGGGGTGAGGGGCAGAAAGGGGGCAATTAGGGTCCAGATGCCCAGCTGGTGCCCCGGAGTCACAGATGTCAGCAGAGACACACAGCAGGGATAGGGGAGAGGCTTCTGGAAAGGCTGGCTGGCTGTGGTGGTGGTGAAACTGGAAGGGAGAAGGGGGGGGGGCAGGAGGCTGGGTAAGGGAGTGTGTGTGTGTGTGTGTGTGTGTGTGTGTGTGTGTGAGAGAGAGAGAGAGAGAGAGAGAGAGAGAGAGAGAGAGAGAGAGATTCTTTCATAATTATTACATTTCTTCTTCCTTTACTTTTAGTTTATTTTACTTTATTGTCACTTATTTTGTTTTTAAAAGCACAACTGAATTAGAGAGAGAGAGAGAGAGAGAGAGAGAGAGTGGAGCCTATGTGTATGCGCGCGGCGCGGCGCGTGCGTGTGTATGTATGTGTGTTTTCGTGCGTGCGTGTGCGCTCGCGTGTGTTGCCCCCGTCGCTCCCCCCTCTCTCGCGGGACACAGTCTGCTTGGTGCTGTCATCTCAACACTCCAGACGGTCGGGTTCTGCACCTGCTCCTTATATTAGAGCAGAGGGGCGTGGTCGTGGAGAGTGTTTGTGTATGGGGAGAACACAAGAGAAAGTGAGAAAAGGGAAGAAGAAAGAAGAAAGAAAGGGGAGGGAGGGTAGTTGTGTGTTACTGATTAGCAGTAGCAGAATAGTTTTTTTTTTTTTTCTAACAATGATCTTGGTTAACGTCATCTTTTGTTTCATGGGCATCCTTGAGAGAACAGTCTGGTAGCCTATATTGAATTGACGCTAAATTTGGCCAAATAAATTGATTGGCTTGTTACATAAGATAAACTGTGAATGTTCGATCTAGGTTCAATGCATCAACCAATAGCCTACAATGTTTTCCTCAGGGTTCTTATCGGCAAAATCTTGGAGAATGTGAAAGGTTTGTCCTCAGGATATTCCAGAACTCTCTGGGTAACACAAGCACGCGTCGCCTCGCCCCACCCCTCGAACCCCCTAAAAGATGCTTTCATAATTTATTAGTTCTAATGGATGCTGGTAGGGTGGGGCAGGACAACGCGTGTGGACCCAGCCATTCAAACGCACGTCAATGGCGCTCAGAATTAGCTATAGATGGGATGCAGTTTCATGTTAAAATAGATTTGATGCTGCCATATATTTTACTGCGATGCACAAAACGCTCAGTGTCGTGAGAAAATTGCTTTTAAATCTGGAACTGTTCGCCAGCATCACATAAATGGGGAAAATTCCCTTCGCTTTCAGTGCAACACAAAGTAGCCTACTTTAACTCATATTCGAGTTGTGCTGTCAAAATAAACACAATGTCACAAAATGTAACAACAAAATTGCTACAATGTGCTCGGGAACAGATTTCGAAGTATCCTTGGTTACGATGCTGCAGCCTTGGCGCTAGGCATCGACCATGTCTATCGTGATTGGATTATTCCTGCTCTTGCACGTCGCCCATTGGCCACTTCTATAAATACACTTACCTCATTGCATACGTAGCCCCCCCTTTTACTAGAATCTCTATACCAGTTTGAAAAAAATATAGGATATTCACACACATGGGTTTGCTACTCCATATATTTTGCGAAAGAAAGGAATTGTGAACATAAGTCATTTTTATTACAGCGGATTTATTTATTCTCGTTGATGAAATAAAGCGAAAGGTAAGTGTTGCCTTCAAACCGAGTACCTCAGTGGCGGATTATGCATTGTGATGCGATGCTCGCGAGGAAGGGAATCTGTTGACAATTTTTTTCACATTCGGCGCCATTTTCAGACAGACCACTTGCGCACCTGCTAGTCGCTTTAAACGCCGAATGGCTCGAATTTTCGAATTTGGATGACCGGCACAGAGCAATGCAACCGCTTTACCCAAACTTGCAGTTGTGTTTTGTATAGTCTGTTTTATGTGTTTGTTTCTCAGTGTTCCGGTGTCCGGTGCCTTCTGTGTGCGTGTTCATCTGAACATTCCGGAGTTGTCGGTGGTTCTGTCGTTGTTGTTTTAGTGCAGACTTCACAGCGAAAAGCAGTGATTTATTGCCACAGTTTACGGCATTTAGTTTATGCCCTCTTGATTTTTGTTATTTCTAATATGTAGCCTATCATTTTTTAGAAGTGTGCGAAACCTTTTTGAAATTGTATTAAATTCACTATAGATGTGAATTCAACCCCCGCTATCAGAACAAGACCCCGTGCTTCACACTGGTCAGATCCTCACCGATTACGCTTTGATTTACAGTGGCATGTGTCGTGAAAAGTCATGGATGATTTAAAAGATAGGCATATGATGTAAATCTTGTGAAGAAAATTTTAAGCTTTAATACTTTTTTATAATGGTAGCGTAAGTTTTGACAAGTCCTTTGTTTACATTCATTTTGATGGCTTGCCTAAGTGATGCAATGGACACACGACTGTGGTGGCCTAACAGTGACCTCATGTAGATAAAAATCTAAATGCATAAGGCAAATCTTAATTAAGTAGGCTATTTTACGCAAGGTTATTGCATTCATGAAATGTCCATACCATTAGCTAAACCAGTCTGTTTGTTTGTCTATGGTATGTCTATTGTAAGTGTCTGTACAGTGGGTGACTGCAAAGATGCATAGATGAACTGAGCTCTTTGTTATCTGGCCATGTACTGACAATACATATGTGCTCCCTGAACCGAGGAAGAGAGTGTGTGTGTGTGTTTGTGTGTGTGTGTGTGTCTTTCTTTCTGAGTGCACTGCAGTGTCAAATGCTCAGAGACCACCAGTTTCAGCACAGTACTCCCAAAGTGCACCAAGTGCACACTGTCTACTTACATCACTTTCAGTCATGCATGTACAAATGCAAGCACACACACACACACACACACACACACACACACACACACACACACACACACACACAAGGGTCATTTTACACATGCACTCTACCACTTGGAAGGACTGTGGCCCATATCTTTGGAGAGAGGGAAATTTTTCAAAAGTGAAGAGTTTTTATGTGTGCACTAAGAGTTCTGTGCTGTCGGTAAAGTCTGTATGCCAAGTTGTTGAGAAAGTGTGTGAGTGTTGAGAAAGTGTGTGAGTGTTTGTTCATCGTAAAGATAGTGTGACAGCTGATGGGCACAGTGTGTTATTCCCTGAACAGTCTGAGGCTATCAAACAATATCCAGTATCACGGCTGCTGTGTGTGTGTGCTTGTGTGTATGTGTGTGTGTGTGTGTGTGTGTGTGTGTGTGTGTGTGTGTGTGTGTGTGTTTGTGTTTGTGTTTTTTGTATTCATATGAGTAAGTAGATGCTTGTTAGTGTTTGTGTGTGTATGTACTTGTGCTTTCACATGAATAAGTAGCATATATGTCTGCACTCTGCATGTCTGTGAGTGTATGTCAAGTACCGGTATATTGTGTGTGCGTGTGTGTGTGTGTGTGTGTGTGTGTGTGTCCGATTTGGACTGGATGTCACCATGCCAGCGTCGTTTAGATCATCACCAAAGTCAGCTCAGGTGCCAACAGATTTCAAGGCTGGCTTCACCCCCATTCTTTCAATCTCTATCTCTCTCTTTTTCTCTCTTTCTTGCTTTATATTTCTCTCTCTCTTCTCACTACTGATCATAAACTGTCACTCAAATATTTAGATTTGTCCTCTCCTCATGTTTCTATCGATCTCTCCTCCTCCTCTCTCTCTCTCTCTCTCTCTCTCTCTCTCTCTCTCTCTCTCTCTCTCTCTTTCTCCTTCTCCCTCTTTGGCGCTTGATTCATCTCACTGACATGGGATGTCATTTCTGTCTGTGACATAACTGTTCTGAATTCATCAGGCTGCTGTTCCACTTCTGCCAAGTGCCGTTTTTCCATTTCCTCTTTTTGTAACACATTTATTAGCCTAGCGGCAGCACTACACTTCATTCATACAGTATGCCCACTGCCCCCAAACACCTCCCCTTAGGCTCAGCTGTTTTTACTCTCTCTCTCTCTCTCTCTCTCTCTCTCTCTCTCTCTCTCTCTGCTCTCTCTCTCTCTCTATCTATCTTCTCTCTCTCTCTCTCTCTCTCTCTTGCTCTTTCACACACACTCTCTTCCACAGGCACACACACACACACACACACTCTCTGTCTCTGTCTCTCTCTCTCACTCTCTCTCTCACACAGTACATTACAGGCTCATAGATGTTTTCTTGTTTCCTCACTTTTCACTCACACACACAAAGTGTGTGTGTTTTCTCTCTCTCTCTCTCTCTCTGTCTGTCACTGTGATGTCTCCATGGTGATCAGGTGTGTCATTGATTGGCTGGGCTCCTGTTGCCCGAGCCCCATGTGTGTCCCCCAGCTGGTATCTGCCTTCCTACCTGCCACTCACATCCACCATCCACCCCACACGCCCCCCACGCTCTCCACCTGCTACCCGCTTAGCTCACTGCTCCCCCGTCCCCCCACTCCCCTGCCCCCCGTCCCCCCTCCATGGCACCACCACACATCACCTCCACCACCAGCATCAGTAGCCTATCACAGGAGACCTGCCCCTGCCCCGTACCTGTCACTCACACCTGCGCTCAGAGACCACTCTCTCAGGCCCACTACCCACCTCTGCCTGCATTTATACAACAGACTCGTACAGAATGCCAGTCTAGCTGCCAGCACCTGTCAATCAAGGCTGCACTCACACACACACACACACACACACACACACACACACACACACACACACACACCATGTGCCCACACCATGTGCCCACCCACCCCATCAACCCCCTACTACCCACTACCATCAGCACTGGGGACTGCCAGGGTCCTGCACCCATACAGAGTGGCCAACATCCATCACTCACGTCTGTGTGTGTGTGTGTGTGTGTGTGTGTGTGTGTGTTCACCACCTGACACCTCCCAGTGGCCCTTACTATTCTCCTCCAACACCACCTCCCCTTTTAAATGTGGAACTGTTCGCCAGCATCACATAAATGGGGAAAATTCCCTTCGCTTTCAGTGCAACACAACTCATATTCGAGTTATGCTGTCTCTTACCCACGTCTAGGATCTGGTGTTAGACATGCTTCAGATCAAAGCTCTCCTAAATATCACTCAGCTTTTAACAAAAGTTACGACATTGTAATTAGTGGTCATACCATTCTTTTCCTGCTTTGGAACTGTTAATTGATTACCAATATAGTTTGATTACCAATATAGTTGCTAATTAATTTAATAACTAAACATATAATATAACATAAAAAAAAAAAAAAAAAATTGATCACTTTGAATTGATTTATTGTATTGCTGGACACTCACCTTGTTTTTGCAATTTGCAGTTTTCTCACTGAAGGGTTGCAGTTTTTTCACTGAAGGGTTGACATGCTCACTGTAGGACAGCACTGTTGCAAAACGTTTTGATATAGAATTCAACCTGAGGTGACAGAACATGGGATGTGTAGCCTTCTCAAACTGGCAGACGAATTTGGATGGGATTACGGGGCCTGATATTGAAGTCAGCTAAATCAGACTGAATCTGTGCTGATGTCAGACTGAACTAGCGTAGCCTCTGTCTGCCTACAGTGCAATAGCTCCAGTCTACCTGCTAGCACCTATTCACCACCATAGACCATCTTCACAGAGGACCTAGCCTACTTCCCCACTCACTGCTTGGCTGAATGCCACGATGAGCACGCTTGCACAAGAGGCCTTTCACTTGCCAAAGGATTTGTTAGATTTCCCTTGTTCCTGTTGAGAAGTGTGTCTGAGTGAAGTATACCTGCCCCGTTTGTAACTACATAACTAGATATATAAATAACACAGCGTATTTGTAGCTGTTCTGTGAAATGTCAGCATTGACTAATTCTATATCTTTTGTTTTGAACTAGACAGTCTTTGATTGTGTCAGTAGTCACTGTGAAGGGCTTAATATACTTGATGTGTCTGTCAGTGCGCCAGCAAGTGCCATGGTGATGCCATCATTATGATCCAACTTCATAGAGTCTACTTGCACGTAACCAAGTTAAAAATTAGTCTGGTCTAATTTAGTTGAATTGATAAATAAGGCACTTTATGTGGCTGGAACTATTAAGGTTCCTGTCAACTCCCTCATGTCTACTTCTTGTGTGGACTGAACACTATTAGTCCCACTATTATTGTCAGGATCTATGGTGTGTGATTCCTGCTAACCTTGGCATAGCCTAATGTGCACATCAAAACCCATTTAAATATGGACCATACAGGCACTCTCCACCCAGGTCAAACCTTGAGTAAACTACCGCAGATGCAATCTTATTTATGTGTGGTGGTGTACACACAAGGTGAGGATGATGCAGATTTCCTTATCAGCATGTTTCCAAACAGCCTGTGGGCCCCCCATATCTAGCTCAAAGTCAAGGCAAAATGTGATGTAACATGTACTTTTAGCAGGCAGTCACATGCAAAGAGGTCAGTGTACAGATGCTCGTCTTTATTTGGAAGTTTAACTCCTGCGATTTAAAAAAAGTAAAGGAGCACCTCAGATATGTAATATGTCTTCCATGCAAATGTGAACTAATATCAAGTAACATTTGCTGCAACAGCATTTGATTTTTGTTTAAAATAATTTTTTTTAAGACAGAGTCAAGAAGAAGCAGACAAAACATATAGTCCTAGACTCCAAAATAATTGTTTTGCATGTTACAGGCACTACAGTGTACTGTGACACAGCTTGTGCCCTGAGTATGCTTGAGTGTGGAGACTCTGAGTGTTTCTCAAAGTCGAGAATGCTTCCTAGGTAGCACACTAGCCTTGGAAGCCGTACACTTCAAAAATGAGGATCCATCAGTGCATCCTTGGAAAATCTATGAACAAAGGCCTCTATCCTCACTAGAATTTAGAAGGATGCTTGACTTTGGAACAGTACTTGGCGACGTGGAATCCTTCCAAGCATGCTTCCTCAACTTTGAGAAACACTGTCTGATATGCATGACTGTATTTACCGAAGCATACTCAAGTCTTAACTGTGTCCTGATTGGACACTCTTGGGCACTGCTGTGGACTACACTGCACCCATGCTGGACCTCATTGCATCTAGCAGCTGTGATCGATGCACATGCTCAGAAAGGCTCTGACTCCCTCACTTTCCCAGAAGTCATAGCACATAGCTGACCTTTCCAGCGCAACCAAATGATAGACATTATGCATTACAGGAGGTTAGATGCTAGTGCTTGAGCTTGAGCTCCCCACTCTCTTGTCTTGTGAGTCATCCGTCTGGGCCAGGCTTGGCCTCTCTGAGTCACCCCCCATCCCCACAGAGAAGAGGGGGAACAGAAAGCATAGATGAGAGAGAGAGAGGGAGAGAGAGAGGGAGGGGGAGGAACAGTGATGGAGGACAGCAAGGAAGGAAGTCCAACAGAGAAGGGAGGAAGGGTTTAAAAGGAGAGGGAGGGAGAGGCAGAGAGAGAGAGAGAGAGAGAGAGAGAGAGTAGCCTACAGGAAGGGGGAAACTAAATTTTAGGAGGAGAAAGAAATGAGGCTGGTTTAGATGGAGAGAAAAATGAAGGGAGGGAGAGAGAGAGAGAAAGGGAGAGCGAAAGTTTGATGACTAAAGTGAACTAGAGGGGAAAATGGGGGAAGAAGAGAAATGCAGAGAGAGAGAGAGAGATGAAGGGAGGAGGATGTGAGAGAAGCAGAATAGTAACAATGAGTGGAAATGGAGAGAAAGAGCGGGATGAACTAAGGGGAGGGTGGAGAGAGAGAGAGGGAGGGATGAACTAAGGGGAGGGTGGAGAGAGAGAGAGAGGGAGGGATCTGAGTGAGTGAGTGAGTGAGTGTGAGTGATTGACTGACTGACATGTCCAGCTGCCCTCCTCTCTCTCCATATCAGCCCATCCTGAGTCACCAAACGATTGTGCATGGAAGAGAGGGAGGGAAAGAGAGTGAGTGAGTGAGTGAGTGAGTGAGAGAGAGAGAGAGAGAGAGAGAGAGAGAGAGAGAGAGAGAGAGAGAGAGAGAGAGCTCTAATCCTGCGCAGGCCCCGAT
>JAODXP020000029.1:27225648-27235648 GCA_027497455.2 Sardinella longiceps
GTTGATATAGAAACAGTCTTTGCCATACATATGCTCCTGTCTTGAGGGTCTGCAGGCTGTGTAATCTGTGTGATCTACTGTAGGCCTTCTGCTGGTAAAGAAGAAAAGAAGCTCAAAAAAAACCTCCCTAGGTCTAGGCCTTCTGCTGTTAAAGAAATAAACCTCCCCAGTATGGCTCAATACAAGGAGCTACTGATGGTGGGGGTGGAGGATGGGGTCATCGGAGCCAACATACTATTGATAGAACCCAGGGAAAATAAGGAAACGTTTTCAAACCTAGGAAGGATCTCCATTGATGTTCAGTGCGATAATGGCTGGCATAGAGACAGCGATACTTCCTAGAGAGCTACAGCTAGACTACTGTACGATTGCCAGGCCAGGGTGGCACAGTGGCAGGGTCCCTCTACATAAAAGGAGATGCGTTGACCCGGATCTCTCTGGAAGAACTTTGCTGAACTGAAGATTCCATTTCTCTGTTTCTGTCTTCTTCTCAGTTTGCCTCATTATGAGCGAGGCTTCTTTCTTTCTTTCTTTCTTTCTTTCTTTCTTTCTTTCTTTACCCCTTTCTTTACTTCTTTCTGTCTTTCTTTACTTCTCTCTCTCTCACTTTGTCTGCCTAACCTGAGTGCTACTACTGTAATGACTTATGATGGGGTAGCAGCCAATGATCCTGCACAAACACACACACACACACACACACACACACACACACACACACACACACACACACACACACACACACACACACACACACATACTCCAGCTGGTGCTGATGGTGGTGGAAGGAGGAGGGAGGAAGGAGGGATGGGGGGTTGGTGGGGGCGTTGATGGGTACCGGGCAGCCCAGAACTGGTGATGGAAGCTGACAGTTCTCATATTGCCCTCCCCTGCAGAGATGGCATTAGCTGCCTGACATCATCTGTCGTCGCAGCGGCGACACGACAGCCGTGAGGAGATTGCGGTCGCCGTGGTGGCCGCGGTTGTCGTCGTCGTCTCGCCCCGGCGCTGGAGGTGCCGCCCTGACATTTGCAGGCCAGGCGGGTGAAATATATAGTCCAGCTCTAGAGACACAGACAGAGTCAGAGTCAGCCATGCATAGAGAAAGAAGGGCTAGAGGAGGAGGTGGAGAGAGAGACAGAGAGAGAGAGAGAGAGAGAGAGAGAGAGAGTGAGAGAGAGGAGGAGAGAGTGAGAGAGTGAGAGAGACCAGACACCAGAAGGCATTGTATGTTATGGTTGGGTCGAGAGAGAGAGAGAGAGAGAGAGAGAGAGAGAGAGAGAGAGAGAGAGGGAGATGTATAGTGTGTCATTGTGTATATGATCCTCTTAGATGGGCTTTCATCAACCAGTAGCACTGTGTCTCTCTGATGACGTCACTGACAGGTTGATGCCTTACTCTCTCTGATACTTCCACTCTGGCTTGCTGTGTGTGTGTGTGTGTGTGTGTGTGTGTGTGTGTGTGTGTGTGTGTGTGTTTGGAGTGTTTAGTGGAAACTCTGGGCTAACTGGTGGGTTAAACCAGACAGAAGGTCATTCATTTTTAATGGTGCTAGACATGTGAATTAAGAGCAGCCACACCCTACTTATATGACGTGCGACCTTGAGGTGTGTATGTGTGTGTGCGAGTGTGTGTGTGTGTGTGTGCGTATCAAATGCATGTTTGCCTCATAAGACAGGGAGAGATGGTCGGGGAGAGAGAAAATGAGAGATCCACAGAGAGAGAGAGAGAGAGAGAGAGAGAGAGATAGGGAGAGATGGCCGGGAGCGAGAGAGAGAGAGAAAATGAGAGATCCACAGAGAGAGAGAGAGAGAGAGAGAGAGAAAATGAGAGAGAGAGAGATGAATGACAGATAGTGTTATAGACAGAGAGAATAAGGGGGAGAATGAGTTCTCGTTCTCTGTAAGTGTGTTTATGGTCTCAGGTGGATTCCTCTCAAATTATGGGTAATGATGATGAGAATTGAAATTACACCTCCATATCCACCCACTGACACGCTCACACACACACTCACACACACACACACACACACACACACACTCACACACACACACACACACACACACACACACACACACACACACACGCACACACACACACGCACACACACACACACACACACCTCAGAGAGAGAGCAGACTAAAGCATATCCTATGCGTGACTAAACAGCACTGTCAGAAATCATTGAAGCCTATTACTGAGGTGGTCGGGCAAAACAGACCGACAGGACAGACAGACATACATGGACTGCTGCCTCACAGTCAGGACTGTGAGCATATGTGTGTGTGTGTGTGTGTGTGTGTGTGTGTGTGTGTGTGTGTGTGTGCCTGTGTGTCTGTGTGTGTTTTGAGTTTTGAGTGTAAGAGAAATGTATCATGTTTTGTGCACAGTCAGGGTTATACAGACGGTGTCGTATTACACACACACACACACACACACACACACACACACACACAGATCTTTTATAGAGGGGGTTGTGAAAGAAGTAAGGTCCATCTCATTTTTTTCTCTCTCTGACTGTCTTTGTCTCCTCGCTCGCTATCCTTCAAGGAATTTGTGAGTGTCCAGCTTTAAAGTACTGTGTGTGTGTGTGTGTGTGTGTGTGTGTGTGTGTGTGTGTGTGTGTATGTGTGTGTGTGTGGGCTTGCTGTCATTAAACAAGGCAATCAAGGAACTTTTTGGAGCTCAAATCTCTCTTACTTTCCTCAACAAACACACACACACACACACACACACACACACACACACACACACACACACACACAGAAACACTCATCCAGCACATAGTTGGAAAGCTTGCCGCTGACACAAGCAGCCCCCAGTAAATCTGCTGTCGTTACCCTGGCAACCCAGTGCAGCTCAGGGAGTGGACCAGTGTCAAGAGTGGTGCTGCTGGAGGTGTTAATACACACACACACACACACACACACACACACACACACACACACACACACACACACACACACACACACACACACCTACCTGGGAAACAACCCAGCATCCTCATTTGGCTTGTGTGTTACTGAGTAGGTTAGTGTGTGTGTGTGTGTGTGTGTGTGTGTGTGTGTGTGTGTGTGTGTGTGTGTGTGTGTGTGTGTGTGTGAGTGAGTGAGTGCATGTGTGTGTGTCAGTGACATTTAATTATGCAGGGACAGCAGAGTCTCTCTGCCCCTGCTGGGCCCTCCCATCTGCATTGGGAGTGAACACACACACACACACACACACACACACACACACACACACACACACACACACACTCATAGATAAACACTCATAGATAAACACACTCTTTTTTGTTTAAAAAAATAGAATTGTAAACAATAGTAAAATGAGTAAACAATCGATGACATTTATTTATTTATTTATTTATTTATTTCTCTGTGTCCTCTCTCTCCTCAGTGGCGGCCATGACGACAGACGAGGCTGAGAGCCAGCAGCAGAAGAAGGCCAACCAGCAGCAGCAGCAGCAGTCCCAGCGGCCCCCTCAGCAGCCGTCGGACGACCCCCCTGCCGCTGCGGACCCTGCCGTCGTCACCTCTGACCCCCAGGACAGCCCGGCGTCAGCCAAGGCCCCCGACTCCCCTGCGGCTCCTGCGCCATCCACGGCGACAGCGGCGGGGGGCGAGGAGGAGGTGGTGTTGCGGCCCCGTCAGCGCACGTCGGCGGGCCGCGGCCTCTCGCGTCTCTTCTCCTCCTTCCTGAAACGCCGCTCGCAGTGCTCGGACGGCGAGGGTGCCGACGCAGAACGGGCCCGCGACCGCCAGGACGAGCCCAAGGCGCCCATCGCAGACCCCGAGCCTGAGCTGCGTGCCGAGGGGGAGGGCGACGCCGCCCTCGACCTTCACTCCCTCAGCAGCGCCGAGAACCAGGTCAGAACCATAGAACCCCAACAACATAACAATTCACCTTTTTCATCTGGCCACCATTCCGAACGAAAACGAGGCTCGGGTGGCTAGAAGAAGTGCCGACGGAAAGTCAATAATTTCTCACAGATGTATTTCTCCCAGAAAATCTACTGCTGGTCCCCTCTCTTACTTTTGGTCAGGTGGAAAGTTGGGCAGATGAGGGGCATCCCATTCCCAGAAGCTACTTCTGGGGAAGTTTTACCCACAGATAATACTTTTTACCCGGCCACACCCAATACACACACAGTTTTTACCACCCAAGCCTCGTTCTAGTGCCTCATAATGACGTAGGTGAAAAAGGTGAATAACCAGTGTCTAGAACCAGATTTACCCATAAAACCCCAACACCACACTTCCTACTGGTTTTTAAAACCGGTTACATTTGGAACCTGTGTCCATTTTTTTTTTAACACACATGAAAGGTTTGCGGACTCTGACTCCTTCAGCAGCGATGAATTTTTTTATATATGGGCAATTCCACGAAAAAGTAAACCTCACCTTAAAACTTCAAGTCTCATCTACACGGACATACAAATTCTTTAAGAAAACTTCCAATACAAAAAAGTATTGCCTCGATGTAAATAGTCATCTGAACAAGTTTCGAAAGGATATCTATTTGTTAAATTTTTTACCCTATTCAGCCATAATGTAAGTCTATGGAGGGGCTTATAATGGGCATAGGTGGGTGATAACACACAAAAAGCTGCAATGCTATCAGTTATTTTTTATTGTTTTATTACTATTTCTGTCGTTACAGCTTAAAATCCATCATTCACAATTGTTTTGTATCGTTTTGGAAGGTTTTTCCAGGTGTCACGTCCATAACGTCACATCCATAACGCAATTTCTTCCAATGAAAACCAACTTTTTTACATTTACATTTGAAATTAAGTCTTTCTCTGTCTTTACTGAGGTGTCCTGTTTGGTGTGAATGTAGTAATATTTACATTTCTCTAGATATTTCACACACTACACAGCGAAAACTACTCTCTCTCAAAAGTTTGTCCGTTTTTCGTCACGTCCATAACGCAAATTGAAAGGCTCATATTCTTATAATGTAAATCATGATATTCATATTTTGTGTTTGCCTATATTCAGCCATGGAGTTTGCATAAGAATATGAACAAAATTGTGAAATACTGCTAGGTTTGCGGAGGTTATGTGGCATTTTGTTCATCAATAATGCATGAAAATGTCACGTCCATAACGCTGGAATTGCCCATATATATATTTTTGGGTTTTTTTTTTGCTTTTAGTTGGTAAAGACAGTATAGAGATGACAGGAAACAAGTGGGAGAGAGAGATAGATCGGGAAATGACCTTGGGTCAGACTCGAACCCAGGTCCCCGGAGTAATGGTATGACTCTCTAGCCCACTGAGCCACGGTGCCCCCATTAGAATTTTATACTGGTTGACAAACTTCCTGTTACCATGGCTGCATGACAACTTGATTTTTTTGTCAACTTGAATAGTACTTCATGTGCTCAGGAGTGTGTTAAGCTTTGAATGAGAAGATCTCTACAGTAGGAAGACTGTTATTTTCCCTCCCAATACAAGTCCAATGGTAAACACTATACTGGCTTCAGCTTTTGAACTTGTGCGTTTTTGATGGAGTTTTTTGGGACGTAACAGGCCCAGCTTGGTGTGAAGGGTTAGCTGCTAATCCCTCTGTTATGTAACACACATTTAGAAACAGAGTGCTGAGAGGGGTGTGTCTCTTATCTAGAGGGGTGTGTGTGTGTGTGTGTGTGTGTGTGTGTGTGTGTGTGTGTGTGTGTGTGTGTGTGTGTGTGTGTGTGTGTGTGTGTGTGTGCATAGACAGAGAGAGAGAGAGAGAGAGAGAGATGTGTGTGTGTGTGTGGGGTGGGGGGAGAGAGAGAGAGATGTGTGTGTGTGTGTGTGTGTGTGTGTGTGTGTGTGTGTGTGTGTGTGTGTGTGTGTGTGTGTGTTTGGACACTCATGCCTGTTTTTAGAGCTCTTCTTGCCATTAGTTCAGGGCATGAGAGCTGTTCTGCATTGTTAGCCTATTATATTCTGTAGCCTTCTGGCTTTTGCAGAGTGACTTTTCAATGATCTGTTATATTCAGATGTGCTCTTATGTTCTATTAAAATAATATGCATGTGCCCAGAAACATAACGCTGTTGTTTTTAGGCTCAATCAGTTCACTTTCCCCACCCATACCATAGTGGAGGGCATGAGTCGCCTGGTGCACCAGAGACAGAGAGTGTTTCTCAAAGTTGAGAAAGTTGCTTCCTAGGTAGCACACTCGTACACTTCAAAAACAAGGTTACATCAGTGCATCCTTGAAAAATCTATGAATAAAGGCCTCTGCCATTGCTAGAATTTAGAAGGAGTTAAGTGGAGATTCAACAATCTCAGTCCTGAATTCACTATTAGTACACTTACAAATCAAGGATGTATAGTACTGTTTGAGCTTAGGCTCTTGGAATTCTGATGATACCTAGTATGGCTCTGCAATAAGGATCTTGGCCCTCTTTGCCTTTCACACTCAACTCTGAAGGAGGTCAGGTGGCGATCTGTGAGGTAGTGGGGTAAACGAGGCAATTGAGACAAATGAGGAATAAATCACATGAAGGATGTCACACTAAGACACAAGACTCATCAGTCACCTCCTCCCCGAATGTCAGTTTATATCGGCATTTACACATAGCAGCATCTATAGCAGCATTTACATGAGTTACATTTATAATGAATGCCCTTTTATAATGTTCACCCCTTTTGTAATGTAGGACATTTGTAATTATCATGTATTTAGCAGACCCTTTACATCAGAGGCACCCAGCTCCTGAACTCTGTCTCCCATCGTTATTTGATCGCGCCGCTTTGAGTGATCCAGAACTGACCCAACATCTGCCTCTCTCTCTCTCTCTCTCTCCCCCTCCTCTGAAGTGAGTGAGATGGAGCTCGTTCATTACTTGCTTGTCCTACATTTGGGGCCTATTTTAGGCGAGTACCAGGGTTTAGGCACCAGTGTTTGCAAATGCCTTGAGAGAAAGGCAAGGCCGGGGCTTGCTGTGCTGTGCTAGTGGCGAGCATAAATAATTGAAGCGGAGCAACGTTCGTTCAGCCCTGTACTGTACGAGTGAACAGAGTGGTTTACTATTATAACCGCTGGAGGCTAGATAGCGGATGGGACAAGCTGGTCGGAGTTAGAGAGGACAGCTTTCAGACATATTAGTACATATCAGTATCAGTTAACCGGAATGGCACACACTTGGAGTGTTTCTCAAAGTCGAGAATGCTTCCCAGGTAGCACACTAGCCTTGGAAGCCGTACACTTCAAAAACGAAGTTCCATCAGTGCATCCTAGAAAAATCTATGAACAAAGGCCTCTGTCCTGGCTAGAATTTAGAAGGATGCTTGACTTTGGAACAGTACTTGGCGACTGACAATGACGTGGAATGCTCGAAAAAGCAGCCTTCCCAGCATGTTTCCTCAACTTTGAGAAACACTCTTGATGTGTCTGGTTCATGAATCGTACAGAGTTTCAGTAGTCGTCATTATGTTCACATTTTTCCATCTTCAAACAATCCTCGGACATCAACTCAAATCTACATCAAAGTGCAAGTTTTACACAGCATAACCCCCCCGTGTTGTTACCTCAAGATGAAGCCGTGACCCATGATGTTTTCACCTTGTTTAGCCTGTCAGATTACATTCAGTCACCTTGAACTTGTTTTTCAAGTGGTGGTCATCCTTCTCCATCATCCACTCAACTTTCTAATGCATTGCTAATTAGCAGGTAGCTAATGTACCATGTCCCTGGCTGCTCTTGTAGTGAGTGCGTGTAACGGAGGCCAGCTAGCTCGGCAGTAGTATGTGTAAATCCTCATCACCCAATTCCATGGGCGCTTCTTACGGCTGAGTTAGAAGCTCGGACTTTTAGCTCAGTTGGTTAGAGCGTCCCACTCCCACGCCGTGAATTTGTAGCTTGCGGGGTGGCGGGTTCGAGGTGGCGGTCACTGGCTACATGTGCACCAGGTGGACTGGACTTTAGAGTGAACTGACTACAATACCAACCCACAGCTGCTGCAAGCTAGCAGTGGACTGCTGAAATTATTAGATATTATTACCCAAACAGCAAAGATTTGAGACATCATTGACTGGCCCAACACTGACAGATGTCTGACAGTTGGCCTAGTATGCACACAACAGTGACCATGCCAAAAGATTCAACTCAACAAATAATTACCCAACCCTTCAGTGGTATTTTGTGGATTGATTGGACAGAACGGTCAGAACCACTTGATTTGCATCTGATTTCCAGGTGCAAAGATGTGATGATTACACACAGATAGACAGTGAGAGAACTGTGAGGAGGGATTCTATTCCCTGGTCATGGTCTCTCTACTTCCGAACTGAATCATCAACTCTGCCCCTAAGCCTCCATGCTGCTCATCCATCTGGGTGTGTTTGTGTGTGTGTGTGTGTCGAGTTATGTTTTACACCCATTTGATGTTAAACGAAGGAATGTGTTCCATGGTTGAGATCCTCACATGCACTCAGGCTGCTTTGGCGAAGGCGAAGGCTTTCTCTCATGGCGAAGAAGCCTCTAAATTATTCACCCGGAGTCGGTGTTCAGTGCTGCGCTCCCACGGTGAGCCCGCCGCCGCCTCTCCACCGCTGACCTGAATACAAACTTTTACTTTTTTCCCCTCTCTTCCCATCCCTCTCTCTCTCTCTCTCTCTCTCTCTCTCTCTCTCTCTCTCTCTCTCTCTCTCTCTCTCTCTCGCCTCTCTCTCTCCTCTCTCTCTCTCTCTCTCTCTCTCTCTCTCTCTCTCTCTCTGCCTCTCTCTCTGCCTTTTCCCCTCTCTTCCCACCCCTCTCCCTCCCTCCCTCTCTCCCTCTCTCTCTCTCTCTCTCTGCCTTTCTTTCTCTCTTTCTTTTGTTGTCACCAATTACAGTCACCAATTAGAGTTAATTATTGTCAACGAGCTGCACACAAACACCCCCACCCCACCCCACCTTACCCATCTCTGTACGTGTCCCCTTGCCCCTAGAGCGATATGATTTCAGCCCACAAAAGAGGCCCTTTTCCTGGGAGGGGAGGGGGGTTTCCCAGGCTCCTGGCCCCGGCTGGTGCTGGTGCTGTGCCACTGCCACCACACTCCAGGCTCCACAAGGGGAGTTAGGGGAGTTGGGTAGTGGGCCTCTCACAGGGGTCAGCTTGGGTGGTCTGCCTGGCACCTGCCTGGTCAATTTCATTAAAGTCTGAAGAAGATCCCAGTGGTGGATTGAAACGTTGCTGTTTTTATGTTAAAACAAAGTGTATTTCTGGAGGGTATACCCACTGTGCGGACCAATCAATGTCATTGTCTATCACTTTTGTCCGGCACCTGGATCATTGTTTCTGTGGATGTGCGCACCTCAACCAAACGCCAATTTCATTAAAGTGAAACAAGAAGTATGTGATGAAAATATGATGATGCATCTTACAGTAATGCTGTAGTTTGGCATTCTTGATGCAATGTGACACGGATCAGTTGATCCAACCTTGTGGAAGCACGCAGCAGCATTTGACGCATTTCTTTTCAGTGTTGCAGTTCTGTTTTGAAAAGTGCTATGTTACTCACTATGGTCAAACTGTGAGTGTTTCTCAAAGTCGAGAATGCTTCCTTGGTAGCACACTAGCCTTGGAAGTCGTACACTTCAAAAACAAGGCTCCATCAGTGCATCCTTGAAAAATCTATGAACAAAGGCCTCTGTCCTCGCTAGAATTTAGAAGGATGCTTGACTTTGGAACAGTACTTGGCGACAGACAATGACGTGGAATGCCCGAAAAGCAGCCTTCCAAGCGTGCTTCATCGACTTTGAGAAACGCTCTGTATTCCTTGTGGAAAGAGATTTTATCGCACATAGACAACAGTGCATGTTTTTACTTGTGTCTGTATGTGTGTGTGTGTGTGTGTGTGTGTGTGGTTGTTCATTTGTGTCTCTGTGTGTATATGTGTGTGTATTTGCAGCCAGCCCCTGCGGACCAGAAGGACGCAGACTCGGACGAGGAGGGCGGCGGCGGAAAAGGAGGGAAGGCCAAAGCCAAGGCGGAGGACGGAGAGGCGGAGAAAGAGAAGAAGG
>JAODXP020000029.1:27248148-27253148 GCA_027497455.2 Sardinella longiceps
AAGAGTAGCCTCTCTTGGGAATATTTGGACGAAACCATGCAGAGTTGCTACCAAATTAATTGCACGGAATAAACAATCCCAGTAAATTGCTATAAAATGTGTTTAAAACTGTGTTTACACAGTTTTTGATTACAGTGTAACATTTTGCACAGATTTACTATAATTTGTGTCTGTCTGTGGTTTTGTGTGTGTGTGTGTGTGTGTGTGTGTGTGTGTGTGTGTGTGTGTGTGTGTGCGTGCTTGTGTGCGTGCTTGTGTGTGTGTGTGTGTGTGCATAACGTGTGTGGTTGTGTGTGTGTGTGTGTGAGCGAGCGTGTGTGCTTGTGTGTGTGCCTGTGTGTGTGAGTGTGTGTGTGTGTGTGCCTGTGTGTGCGTGTGTGTGTGTGTGTGTGTGTGTGTGTGTGTGTGTGTGTGTGTGTGTGTGTGTGTGTGTGTGTGTGTGTTTGAAGGTTTCTTTTCCCCCCACTAGCAGCATTTCCTTATTAAATCCTCATTAACCCTGACATGCCCCTGAACCCATTGCCTCCCCTCCCCTGTCCATCCATCCATCCAGAGGAGAGAGAGAGAGAGAGAGCCGTTACCGTCGGTTACCATCCACAGCAGCCCTGCACTTGATCTCAGTGTTGATAGTAATCACACTCTAATGCAGGAGAAATATTTAGGATTACAGCTCTCTCTCTGGCTCCCTGCTGAACCATGAGGAGAGAACAAACAGTTCAGTCACATGAAACTAATGATAAATATAGATGACAGAATTTATTTAGACAGAGAGAGAGAGGGAGGGAGGGAGGGGGAGAGAGAGAGAGAGAGAGAGAGAGAGAGAGAGAGTACATTAAAACTCCCATCTGACATCAAAAACCTTAGCCTTGTAGTGATGAAGGCATATCTCTCTCTCTCTCTCTCTCTCTCTCTCTCTCTCTCTCTCTCTCTCTCTGTCTTCATTTATGTCTCTCTATCTGTCTTTCACTCAATCCTCATCCTTCCCTCCTCATCTCTGTCTCTCTGCTCTACAAAAGCGAATCCCCTCCAGCCTGATGGTGTGTAGATTCACACACACACACACACACACACACACACACACACACACACACACACACACACACACACACACTCCAGTCTGATGGTGTGTTTGCATGGGGCAGTGAGTGCACTAGGCTTTGCTCTGTTGTTGCACCTCTGACATTTGGAGTAGTGTCAACACTTTTCCACTCACTCGACTCGCTCAAGACTCTCACTGAAAGACACTCCACGAGTCGACTCCACTAAACCCCCGTATTATTGTCCCTATGGCTCTATGACACACTTTGATGGAGAAGAAATCTGTTATTCCTCTTGCCTGCAGTTAGTTGTCTGACTTGCACTCCTGGGGTTATGTTTTGGAGTTTCATTTAGATTGAGATTATGCATTTAGCAAATGCTTTTATCCAAAGCAAGTAACATTTGTCTTTTTTTATTTTTTGACAGTGTAGCGTAGCTACCATGATCCATGCCGCAATTCATAGCAACTTGGAGGATTTATAGTTTGTAATTCATACTAAAATACTCATGTATCTCTGTCTGTTTTTCTGGTCATAGGAAGAGGTTCATTGCAAAGTATTTATTTGAATGTGTCTTTTGAGGCATATTAAATAGGTGGTCTGTTTATCATATTATTTTTCCCTCCTGGAAAAAAGAAACCGTTCCTGCCAAAAGGAGGATGCAGGCAGTGAGGTTCAGGGGTCCCACGGACGCGGACGAGAACGAGTACGAGGACGTTTGGTTCGTTCTGCTGGACCGCGTTTCCCACGATGCTCCACCAGCTCCAGCTGCAGCAGCTGGCCGTCTTGACAGTAAGCGCCCCCGCCGCCAGCCAGCCAGCCACAGCCAGAGAGTCAACAAGCCGTGGGGGGATGAGGGATTGGGTTAGTAATGGCTTCTGACAGCTTCTACCTCTCTACGTGCCCCAGTAGCGTCCGTCCCTCCAAGAGCGAACCTGCCACCGCCGGCGTGGCGAGAGCCGGAGCGAGCGGAGGAGGAGGAGGAGGAGGAGGAGGAGGAGGAGGAGAGGGGGAAGGGGAGGAGGACGCAGGTGATTAAGAAGGAAGAAGAGAAGGAGATGAAGAACGAGGAGGAGAGGAAGCTTCTAGAAGTGTCCCAGGTGGCGAGAGATGATTGGTTTATGCTCCTGGACCACTCCGCCTCTGTGGCTTACAACTGGGGGACATCAGGTAGCTTCTAGCCTTCCCCCCCACCCCAATGCCATTGTCTTTATCCAAGCTTCTGCTCACGTAGCAGGGAGCTACAGTGGGGTCCAATCCCAGGTCTGAGGCTATACTAACGGCTTCATCCGGTCCAGCATGACCTGCTACCACCATTGTCTTGCAGCTCTAACTGGCCAGCATGGATCAATCTAATCAGTGTGTGTGTGTGTCACTCCTCCCCGCTCCTGCTGGCAACTACTTTGAACCGTACCACTGACTACACTACTAACACACTTTTATTGAAGCACTGGATCCTCTTGAGGCCAATTCAGACTGAAGATCCGCGACGAGACAAAAACGGTTTTAGAACGAAGTTGCAGCGGTGTGAATGAATCGTCGCAGGTTGTTGCAGGCAGTTGTAAGCCGTCGCAAAAGATTTAACATGTGAAATCGCAGTTTCAGAGTTTTACAACGTCCAGGTTTTAAGAACGTCGCAGCCCGTCGCAGCCCGTCTCGTAGCGGATCTTTGGTCTGTTGACACCTTTAAGCAGCTGTTTTCTCACTACCAAAGCCTCTGTTGGCTTTTACTTATAGGGCTTCTTTCTTCACCTCACCTTGCTGCTGGGCCTGGCCAACATCCCATAATGCTTTGCTCTTTGGCAGTGGCCCATGATGCTTTGCTCTATGCCCTATGCCCCAATACCTCTGGCTCTACCTTGGTGGTTTCATCTTATTCGTTGCCACTGGCTAGCACTCTCTCTCTCTCCCACATGACACATGAAAGCTTGAGGTGTTGTGGCATCTCTTAGAGCTCCCTCTAGTGGTTGTGTTGGGAAGGAGATTATGGCCTAATGCTCTGATGTTTGAGATTACTTAGTGCTTGGATGCCTTTCAATAGCAAATGGATGATGAAGCTGACCTGGATATTCGTTGCTCTCTAAAATAATTGAAAATGCTGGCAGTGCTTCACACTCACTGTCTTTTTTAATATTTGATATTTCTTTCTCAGCTTCCACACTCACCAAATCTGTATTTTACAATATCAGTCAAGATTTTATTATGTGTTTTTTTAAGAGATCAGCATCATGTAAGTTCTTTTTTTACTTTATCCTCACTTTAACAAGAAGCAGCACCTCTCGCAACAAGGGTGGCTTACTCACAGAGGTCAAAGATCATTTGGAAGACGTTAACATCCAATGAGGATGTGGGTGGCTCTTTTGTCCCCGGATCACTGGAGGACTTCCTATCCCGTGCCACAAACGATCTCCGTCTCGCCCATCAGAGCATCGAGCAGCTCCAGCAGCAGTGGCTCACCTCAGGTACCAGCCCCGGACAAAACCAGAACCCCCAGAACCCTCTCCAGGCCCGACGGCTGGCCATGTTGGAGCAGGACGCCCAGGAGCTCCAGAGAGGGCTGGAGATGGCCGGGCGCCGAGCCAGGAAGGAGGCTCAATCTCTGGGCAGGAGGTTGAGGACACTCCTGGAGACCCCAGGGGAAGATTATGACCTCTGGTTCCTTCTGCTGGAGCAGGAGCAGGGTACAACTCAGGGCTTTGGATTGACCACAGGTAAGGCTGTGTGTGGGTGATCACAGCTGGCAGATAATGATCTCAGACGGGCTATGCTTACAATTGCACCAACATGGCAAGATGTGTTGCTCTGCTTCTAACACACAAGTTGCATTTTGGTTTCTTTTTTTCACTCGACTCGACTCTGTTTCTGACAGGTAGGTATGTGGTGGTGATTGCATTGAAAACGCTCATAGATGGCTTGACTAACCGTCCACGCATTCAGTTAACATCAAGAATACAAGCTTGTATCAGGGCAGTTTTTGGTGCTTTTTTGCTCTGAGGCTCCCTTCTTTTTTGGTGCTTTTTTGCTCTGAGACAAATGCAGCTGACATAATACAGTGCTTTCAGATGACAAGTGGACACTGGCTAACTAACACTCTAGCAACAAAAGGAAGGAACAAGAAACAACTGTGGCCTGCTTCTCTAACACAAAAGCTACTTTTTGATGCATCTCAACAACATGCTTTGACTTAGGAGTGCTGTTCTTCTTTACTCCATGAAGGATTCTTCTAGAACTAGAAGATTCACATTCAGGCTTCCTGCTTCTGTTTTTGGCTTTGCTTGAGAGAGCAGCCTTACTAAAATTTTCTGCTGGGTTACACTTTCTTCATTGGTGGTCAATGTCATGTTGCACCTCCTTGCAGTGGCCTGGAAGGACGACTGGTTTGAGCTGTTGGGTCGTCCTGCCCCTTCCCTTCCTCTTCCTAGTTCTACCCCAAGGCCCACAGGTAGTAGCCTCAACACACACACACACACACACACACACACACACACACACACACACACACACAGACACACACACACACACACACACACACACACACACACACACACACACACACAGAGACAGATAGACACACACAGACGCCAGACTCACTCATATACAAGATCCACACGTTGCACAAGGTGCAGATGTGTGATGTATATGTGTGTATATAGGTGTACATGCATGTGATATGTGTACTCGTAACATGTACTCACGAAGAATGAAACTCCCTTGGTTGTCATAAACTGGTTACTGCTTGGTTGTCAAACTGTTGTTTTTGGAAGTAAAAGTCTTATAACGTAAAACTGACGGGTATTTAGCAGATGCGTCTGTTGGGATAGATAGATAGATAGATAGATAGATAGATAGATAGATTTCTTTATTGTCCCATAGGGATATTATTTTTCACACAAAAACAGTCAGCGGCATGTGACATTTCAAACATGCGACATCTTTAACATACAGTACCCATAAACGTACAAC
>JAODXP020000029.1:27258148-27275648 GCA_027497455.2 Sardinella longiceps
GACTTCCTTACTCACTCTCTGTCTTTTAGGGTTAGTACCTGTACCATTTCAAAACTTTGGAATTCATGTCCTGAATGCATAACAGATTAGCGTAAGAAAATAAACATATCATTTATCTAATTTGTAATCATTTATCAGTTGACATCATAGATATTCACTCCTGATCCAATCAGATCAATCAGATCAGATTTTACAATGGTTGGACTCCCCTGCAGATCAGCTGCAGACAATCAGTTGCAGTAACCTGCCCTTAATAACAGACCATCATTAATTCATGTTGGCCATATTGGGTCCCGCTGTGACCTATGAAATGCCAGCCTCAGGGCCAGGGGGAGGGGCGGGGCTGGGGAGAGGAAGGAATGATTGACACTGCACTGCACAAGACTGTTTCCCAGATGGCTGGTAGCGAGTGGGTGAGGGCAAGGCAGATGTTCTGTGTTCCAGCCAGACAGACAGACAGACAGACAACGGAGTGTGTTTTCACCAGACTTTACTCTTGAGATCTCCCCTCGGCTCTCCTTCCCTCTCATGTTCTCTCTCTTTCTTGCTCTCTCTTGCTCTCTCTCTCTTCTCTCTCTCTCTCTCTCTCTCTCTCTCTCTTCCATGTTCTAGCTCTTCATCTCGCTCCTGTTCTTTCTCTATATCTCTCACCGTCTCATGTTCATGCTTTTCTTCTATGCCATGTTCTCTCTCTCTCATTCTCTTTCTTTCTTATTTTCTATCTCTCTCATGTTCTCTCTCTCTCTCTCTCTCTCTCTCTCTCTCTCTCTCTCTCTCTCTCTCTCTCTCTTCATTTCTCTCTTGTTCTCTATCTCAAACCCTCTCATGTTGCTTCTCTTCTTCTCTGTCATGTTTTCTCTCTCTCTCTCTCTCTCTCTCTCTCTCTCTCTCTCTCTCTCTCTCTCTCTCTCTCTCTCTCTCTCTCTCTCTCTCTCTCTCTCTCTCTCTCTGTCTTCCTCTCTCTCTCTCTCGCTCTCTCTGTCTTCCTCTCTTCCTCACGCCTGGCTCTCCTCTCTGTGGCTGTGTGAGCGTTGATTACACTCCAGCTCTGAGATGAAGAGAAGAGAGAGCTCTAATGAATAATCAACAGCCTGGAGACTTGAGCATCTCTTAGGCCTCTCCTCTCCTCTCCTTCCTCTTACTCTTACTCTCACACACACTCACTCACCCCTTCCCTCCTTCTTTTCTCACTCTCTTCCTCTCTCTCTCTCTCTCTCTCTCTCTCTCTCTCTCTCTCTCTCTCTCTCTCTCTCTCTCTCTCTCTCTCTTCCTGTAATCACTGGCTTCTGGTAAGCCATTTGTAGTGTCCAATTAGGAAAACGGCAGCATTCCTCCTCCAAGGCGCGGGGCGTTCATTCATAGCCCCTTTAGATGTGCAGGGAGCAGGAGGAGAAGAAGGGGTGGATTGGGGGGCTAGAGGCAGAGAAATGATGCATGGAAGCCCTACAGTGGGGAGAGTAGAGAGACCGGAGAAGCCATTGAACAGCGGACAGCAGCTGGCCTGGCCTGCGTGTAAGTGGAGATGATCAGTGGTGTGGACAGAGGGAGAGAATGTCCAGTAGAAGTCTTGGGGAAGAGAAGAGAGGAGAGGAGAGAGGGAAAGAGATTTATGAAAGAGAGAGTACTAGGGGAGTACTAGGAAGACGGATAGAGAGAGACGGAGAACGATAAGAGAGAAAAGCGAGAGAGAGATGGATACGATGAGTTCAGAACGTAGATAGTAGACGAGTAGACGAGTGTAAGAAGTCTAAGAAGTGATTTAAAAGCTCATCCACCAGGAACACTAACTGTGTGGAACTCTGTGAGGAGAGAGAAGGAGAAGGAGAAGGAGGAGGAGGAGGAGGAGGAGGAGGGAGAGGCACGGAAAGAAAAGACACACACAGAAGATTTAAGAGGAGATTAAAGATTTAAGAACTCATACACAGTGAGCTGTTATCTACTTGGACTCCAGTTGTAGTTAGAAAATAGAAAGCGAAACCGACATGGAGAGAAATCTTTTCTTGGGGGGATGTAGACTTAGACTTGCATGGATGAGGAGCTTTTTTCGGTGGGGAGAGAGGGACGAGAGAGGAGCTTTTGAGGACACACTTCATCTGGCTGGTCCGCAGAACATCTCCAGTGACCGACTTTGGTCTCTGGTTCTGTGTGTGTGTGTGTGTGTGTGTGTGTGTGTGTGTGTGTGTGTGTGTGTGTGTGTGTGTGTGTGTGTGTGTGTGTGTGTTTGATGATGAAACTGTTTCCCTGTGAAGTGGCACTAACCAGCGACAGCACCCTAACTCCATCCTCATCTGCAGTGAGACGTGTGAAACTGAGCTGAGTTTGAGTTCTACGGGAGCGGCGTGGAGATAACGACCTCTTCTCTTCTTCATCCCCTCCTCCCGCCCTGGGCCTGACTCCTCTTCCTCTTCCTCTCCTCTCTCTCCTCCACCATGTTTTCCTCTCTTTGAAACATTTCATCCTTCCATCCTTTCCTGTCCTCATCAATGTCCCTCTGTTCCCTCTCTTTGTTTATTGTTCCTCTCTCTCTCTCTCCTTCTTTCTCTCTTTTACTTTCTCTCGCTCTCTCTCTTCCATTCTCCCTCTCTTGTCATCTTCCCTTTACTGTCCATGTGTTTCTCATCTGTTACGCACTTCTGCGCTCTCTCTCTCTTTCTCTCTCTCTCTCTCTTTCTCTCTCTCTCTCTTTCATGCCTCCCGCTTCCCTCTTTTTTTCTTTTTGTCTGTTTTCTTTTGGTTCTCTCTTCCCACTCTCTTTCATCTTCTCCTCTGTTTTTATTCCATTCATTTATTTCATTCTTTCTCTACACTCTTCTTTCTTCTTCCTCTTCTTATTTCCTATCCTTCCTATTTCCATACTCTCTCTCCCTCTCACCCTCTTCCCTCTTTTATTCTCTTGGTCGACACTCCCTCTTCTATTCGCTTCTCCTTCCTCTCCTGCTCTTTTTCTCTCCTTTCCTTTCTTTCTTTCTTTCTTTCTTTCTTTCTTTCTTTCTTTCTTTCTTTCTCTATCTTTCTTCCCAAACCTCTGGTCCTCCCTCTCTCTCTCTCTCTCTCTGTCTCTCTTACTCTGTCGCTCTCTCTCACTATCCCCCCAAAAAACTTCCTTCCCCCTGCCACTCTCTCTCTCTCTCTCTCTCTCTCTCTCTCTCTCTCTCTCTCTCTCTCTCTCTCTCTCTCTCTCTCTCTCTCTCTCTCTCTCTCTCCCCCGTTTCTCTCGGTATCTCAGGATGTGGAGAAGACCCAGACGGAGATCATGCGTCACCACACCAGCATCAGTGAGCTGAAGCGCAGCTTCATGGAGTCGGTGCCGGAGCCGCGGCCCAGCGAGTGGGACAAGCGCTTGTCCACCCACTCGCCCTTCCGCACCGCCAGCATCAACGGACAGCTGCAGCCGGGCGCCGACGGGGTAAGTGAGACAACACACACACACACACACACACACACACACACACACACACACTAGCACACACACACACACACACACACACACACACACACATACTAGCACACACACACACACACACACACACACACATACACTAGCACACACACACACACAGCACACACACACACACACACACACACACACACACACACACAGCACACACACACACACACACACACACACAAACACACTAGCATCAATGGCCAGCTCCAGCCAGGCGCCTGAGAGGGTGAGTGAGACCGGTCTCGCTGCATGCCTGCGGTTTGTGTGTCAAGGGCCAGCCACACACACACACACACACACACACACACACACACACACACACACACTCAACAGCCAGCTGACTTGAGACAGTCTATTCATCTCACTCCTCTTGCGCTGTGACTGCGAGTGGCCTACCTGTTGGCCCACTGACATACACAAACACTCTCTCACACACACACACACTCATTGCTCACATATACACACATGAAATAAATACACAGACACACACACTCACTCACATAAGCCTTACAGACAATTGGGCCCCAGTCTCCCTTGCTCTCCCTCCAGAGGCTCAGAGTTCAAAGGTCATGGTAAATGATTCAAGTGTCAGTGTCAGCAAGTCAGTTAGTGTCACCCACACAACCAGGACTTATTTAGATTGATTTAGTTGTAGGTTTTCTCCTTGGGTTTGTTGTGCATGTTATTTATTTATTTATTTATTTTATTTTATTTTTGTAACTCGCCATTCCCCCCCAAATCCATCATTGTGTCACCTCAAATTAGTGTTGCTGAAACACTGTATTACCACCCATCCATCATTGTGAAGAGCCTGTGGCAGATCACAGCGTGCCCAAATCAGTCAGTGTAGCTGCCTGCCTGCCTGCCAGTGGATGCGACTGGGCTCAGTGACGCATCAAGTACCTGCCTGCACTGACCTGCTAGTGCCACAAGGGGGCGACGATGCTGAAGTGCTCGGTTCAGGTCATGCGTCTCTGTCATGTCGGGATTGGCTTGAGTTGACGCTTGCTGGAAGGCATAAATTCACTGCCGAGACGGATAATTTGCTGTGCCTCTGCTCTGTGCGTTTTCTGTGGTGGAATTCGTTCTTTTTTTTCTTCCTAGTTATCCATGAAGTCATGAAATATTGGCCTACATGAAGTCATAAAAATAGCACATGTGGTTTCTCTGGTCATTTGATAAGCCGTTATGTAAATATTACACAAGGTTTGATGTTTTTCAGTCTACAGTACATTCTTCATCTTGCAAAGTCGACCAATGTTTTTTTTTTTTTTTTTTTTTTTTGTATATTCATTTCTTCATCATAAGCACAGTCTGTTAACTGGAGAACATTTATACTGTGGGCATAAATTATTGGAGGTTTTTCTAGGATAGGAGGATGTTTGTTTGTGTTTTTCTGGACAGTAAATGAAGTGCTCAGATCTGAGTAAGAGGATCCTATCTGGGTTGAAACATAGTTCCCTGATGAGATCAAACCGTGTGAAAGCCGTGCATTTGCATTGTGCTTACTAATTCTAAGGCCTCATACTGTGTGTGGGTGCATGTGTGTGTGTGTGTGTGTGTGTGTGTGTGTGTGTGTGTGTGTGTGTGTGTGTGTGTGTGTGTGTGTGTGTGTGTGTGTGTGAGTGTGTGTGAGTGTGTGTGTGTGTGTGTGTGTGGAGTCTGTGTATATTTTAGACATTTTAATATGTAAACCATGCGGTCATGTGTGCGTGTCTTTGGGTATAAACTGTATATTTGCATTACGCTAGTAAATTCCAGGCCTCATACTAGGTTTGTTTCTGTGTGTGTGTGTGTGTGTGTGTGTGTGTGTGTGTGTGTGTGTGTGTGTGTGTGTGTGTGTGTCGGTGCAGGTGAGGTCATCCACCCACTCTCCCTCGTATAGAGTGGTGGGTGGTGTGTCTGAGGTAAACAAACTCTAATTTTGATCTCTACTGCTCGTGGCTGCTCTACCTAAGAAACAAGCATATAATAACAATAATAATATAGTAACATCCACACAGATAGTAGTTAACTTTGGATCAGGCCTGGATCTAGGATCTGTTTCCCACAACCACAGTCCCTAACTAAGGCCGGTATTCTCCCAGGTGCTTAAGTCCAAAAAGGTGCTTAGCTCCATGCATTTCATCCTGCACTAAGCACTTTTCTGGACTTACGTGCCTGGGGGAATACCACCTTCAGTTTGTTACTTTGTTGATTGCAATGCAATTGCCCATTACCAGCCAACAAAGTTGGTGATTTCTGATTTGTAACTGTTGTTTTGGGACACAGACCCCTGGACCTGAGGGCTAAGAGACTTGCTATGAATCAAGGTTGCTGGCTTACCCAGGAAACTTCAGGAGTAACTGCAGACCTTCAAAAAAAAAGGTTTTTCGAAAACACAAAAGATGCAAGATGCAATTAGGAATCTGTGCTTACTCCTGAAGCAACTTGAATAATGCAATAACCTTGTTACATTGTACACGCCTCAGGCCTGAACGAGACATGTACCCTATCAGGGCCAAGCTGCGGCCAGATCTGGTGCAGAGTCGACTGCTATCTGGCAATCCAACCCCAGTATATCCAAACCTACAGTATATGGTGTTTCTTTATGGCTATAAAGAATGAAAAAGTGCCATTGTGCGTATGGTTGGTTGGTGTGTTTGAAGGCTTGGCCATGGCTGTGGACAGACACCACACTAAGGTACTGGCAGCATCACTTCCTCATTGAGCTGTAGGCTACTGCCTGGCCTTGCTGTCCATTCAGAACGCACCCCTCAGATAAGAGCCCGCCCCCCTCTGCTGTTTCCGCTCTCTGAATGGCTGCTGCTGACGGCTTGGATCCTCTGCTTCGTCTGCCAATCGCATGGCTGATTTTGTTTGTTTGTTTGTTTGTTGTTACATCTTTTTTAACCACAAAGCAAATATGCATGAGTTGTTATTAACAGTCAATGACTATGATCGAATGATCATGCTGGAAAAGAAAAAAAAAAAAAAAGAAATCAAAAACGTAGTGAAAAAATTAATGAAAAGAAAGAAAACAACCAAAACTGACCCCTGGTCCTCCTTCTCATGTCATTGTCTTCCCCCCTTTTCTTCCTCCCTACGTTTTGTCTTTCCACTGGTTGTCTGAATGTTTTATGTTCCCTTTGTCAACCCTCTCTTCTTCACACGTTTTGCCCTTCCCTTTGCCTTCTGTCTTTTATTATTTCTTTCATTCTTCCTCTCTTCCTTCTTTCCTTCCTTCATTTCTTCTTCTTCTTCTTCTCCTCCTCCTCCTCCTCCTTCTTCCTTCTTCTTCTTCTTCTTCTTCTTCTTCTTCTTCTTCTTCTTCTTCTTCTTCTTCTTCTTCTTCTTCTTCTTCTTCTTCTTCTTCTCAAAGTCCTATCATGTCTCTCAGTCACTTCCATGCTCTTCTCCCTCAACCCCTCTGCCCCTCTCTCCAATCTCTGTGGTGTGCAAAGAAGGTTCCGGAAAGGCCCCGACCTCCCGGGCTTCAGTCATTGAGACTTTTAAAACACAGTTTCACTCCCAAACCTGAGACCTGTTTCCCTCATGACCTACTACAGGATCACGTTCACTAATGCATGCATTCATAAACACACAGAGACATTAGTATTTACAGATTTTAATCAGTACACACACACACACCAACCGACACACACACACACACACACACACACTGCTGTCACACTTGAGCACACATATTCACCTTGTTACTTTTTTTGTAGTGATATAATGATAAAGATGGTAGCACACGTCACTAAGAACCCCAATACACTTTCACTAGTTCATTGCACTCTTGATGTAATTAATAGAACACGTATAACTGAAAAGAAGAGCACACTTTAGGAAGAACAACACACAACTGAACTTGACAAAGAATTTTACCTTTAGAACTTTACTGCCCAGAAAAAACATTCACAGATGTGTGAATCTTAGATTATTTCAGATCACTTGTAATCCATCTCCAAATCAGATCTAGACCGTCTCATTCAATCCAGATCTACCACCAATAACCACCAACTGCAATCCACTTTCCAACTTCTAAACCATTCATATAACAATTCAAATTCAAATTCAAACTGGATCTGAACATCTCATATAATTCAAATTTCAGACCAGACTGGATTATATTACAATCCATATTAAAACCAGATTCAAGACAAGTTTCAAGTTTATTATTCCCATTTAAACCAAATACAAATTTGATCCATACCTGCTGTGGTTGTGATCCGGACCAGCTGCATCATCAAATGTAAGCCAATCAGAGTGGAGAAGAGACGTCATGCAGTGGCCAGGCCAGTCCAAACCCACTGGGTTTTTATGGCATTTTTTCTCCCCTTGGTGTTAAAAGACGTTGCACTGCCAATTGGGTTTGCACTACATACAGGCCTAGTCTGCCAGAAGAAAATGCCTTTGCCAGGGTGTTCTGTTATAGTTTAATCTGCCATAAAAACTTCTCCAGAACTGAGCTGAGCTGTGCTAGGCTAGGCCATGCTGTACCGCTGCTGCTGCTGAAACAGATGGGGAGGAGTGGGAGGGTTCGGTCTGGTCCTGCCACTCAAAATAGTTACCTCTAGCTGCCCCTCCCCAACACACACACGCACACACACACATGCAATTACACATGCACCTGGAGGTCAAACATATACTGACAAACCGGTCGAACAGATCAGGAGACATTTTCACACCCCCTACTACTCTTACATCCCCTTCCATTTTCTTCTCTTTCTCCTCCTCCTCCTCGTCCTCCTCCATTCCATCACTCCATTTGTCTCTCTCCACATGTCTGTTCATTGTCTCTCTGTCTCTCTTGGTCTCCCGTCGCCGGGCACAGCAAGGGAGGCGTGGCTTGTTGCCGAGGGGCAGAGAGCAGGTAAGGATCAGGTTTGGACCTGCCCCTGGTGGGCCACCTCTTCCTTACGAGCTGGTGGAGGAGGATGAGGAGGAGGAAGAAGATTATGATGATGACGACGATTATGATGACTATGATGATGATGATGAATATGATGATGATGATGATGACTATGATGATGACGATGGGTATTATTACTACAATGATGATGAAGAGGAGTTGTTGTCAGGACGTCGCACACTCACAGTGTCCATCTCAGTGCCCGATGGGGAAGAGGAGAGGCTCTGGGGAGTCGTCACACCTTGTCTGACATATCCCATGATGCCTCAGTTGCCACGCGTGTCCTTCCTGTTGTCAGGCCTGCTGGTGACGGCCCTTACCCTGTGGTGGCTCATCTTTGTGTGATACTCAAAGCAACCAATAAGGCACAGATTCAGACTCTTTAAGCCCACCTATTTTATTCCCAGAACCAATCACAGTACACTCTTTTAGTCAACCTCTTCTGTAGCCAGAGCCGGCTGGATCAGGTTTGCCTGTCTCATCACCGCATACCGTTACTTCAAGTTCTCACCTAAGGATCATCACTTACCAGGCCTCTCCCCATTGCACATACTGGACTGTAGACTTCCTTGGGGGAAAGCTGAGGACAATCTGTTGGGATATTTACTCCCAACCCAACATCTCTGACGGGCTCGTCTGCATGGAGTGGCAGAGAGCACCTCTCAATCAGGATATTTTTGAACTCTTTTACAAAGAATAAACTATTTTCTTCACTGAATAATTTGACCAAAAAGACGTATTTAAAAAAAAAAGAAAAGAAAAGTTAAAAAAAAAAGAAAAAAAAATACGCAAACAATCTTTCCCTTTTTCCAAGTGGATTCTATGGGATCAGGAGATTTTCTGTTTTCTTAATGGGCCATAACAGAACTGTATCTAAAATAACACTACTACACACACACACACACAGAGTAGCAGAAATATCAAAGAATGGATTGGCCAAAACAGAACGTATTTGGGACTTATTTGGCAAAGGCCATGTTACACTTATCCGAAGGCCTCATAGAGGCACCTGTGACAGGGATATTTTCTCTCCTCAGTGCTACTGCTCATCAAATGCATGACCACTGTGTTTTAGGTTCAGGCATGAACAAGGCTGCCCCTTAGGACCCCACCTCTCAAAAGAACTACAAACAAAAAGAGAAAGGACAAAAACAACCTACAAATGTTTCTTTGAGTTACACTGTCATTTCTTTCTCTTTTTTTCCTGTTGGACTTGAATGGCCTTAATCCTGCCTCTTTAACTTGTAGGGCAGGGCGTACCTGCTTTTATTGTGTTTACCTGTAGTTCAACACTGGCCCAATGCCTGCTGTCACCAAACAGTACCCAACTCTAATAGTGCCACTTGACACTTTTTTTTCCAACTTGCTTTCAATTTGCATTGCGTGTTGTTACAATCAGCTGTGTCACTGTAGAGAATAACAGAGTGAGATTGAAAGTAGGAGTAGGCGAGAGAGAGAGAATGCTGAAAAAGAATTGAGAATGCTGAAAGAGAATGTTGCAGTGAGGCTGAGTAGTCTTAGTGGCTTTTGGAGAGGTGTTGTGAGAAGCTTTTGGAATAAATTAGACCTGCTGGAACACATTGCACACAACTTGTGAAGTGTGAATCATGGTGGGTGAAACAGAAAAAAAACACAAATAGCCCAAAAAAAAAGAAAGAAAGAAAGAAAGAAAAGCAAATGAAGGTTGTAAACGGCTAAGGCTGTATGGGTTTTCTTCATGGGGTGCTGATGTCAGCTGTCAACACACAGATATGCAACATTACAGTGCGTGCTTGTGCATAAACATACGCACATGCTCGCACGCACACACACACACACACACACACACACACACACACACACACACACACACTCACACACACACACTCAGACTTGCAAATAGCTTTTCAGTTGTTTGCCATAAGCTGTTTAGACAGAAACATATGAATGAAAATGCAGGGATGGTTAATTTACATTATACAAAGATTATATTGCAAAGTCTCATTGGAATTCAGTCTGCTTTTTGAAAAGAAATCTCAAAACACTTGTGTATGCATACTATTTGTTCAGTCACACGGAATACTTATAGTATTGGTGGTAGATGATATTCTTTAGCCTTATAAAGCTCTATGTGTAGTCAAGAGAGAGTGATGGGTCTTGGTCTATTATGTTGTGCACATTCTGGAGCAGTCAATTATTCCTCTCCTACTCCTTCCTTCTAAATTAGAGATTAGACATAATCCAAAACAAAATATTTGTCATTTAGTGCACCCATATCCATCTGGTGCAAAGCATATAGTAGAAGTAAAACTCCCAGGTTACTGTGGCTAAGTAGGCACAGTTCACTTTGGTTTGCTCGCAGTCTTAACTTTGACATGTCAGGGGTCAGGGGTATGCCTTGGCATGGCACGCTATGTTTGGACAACATTATCCAGTTGGAGGGGTCCGCTAACTCTCCCTCATCTCAGCAAATGCAGAACATATGTGATCGATCCATCTGGTAAGGAGTGAACCATGAGGATGTGATGCGGTCACTGTGAAATTGCTCTGCGAATTGCCTCAGTGCTGGAAACTCTTGGAGGTCTAACTTATCAAGGTTCAGGTCCTCTATGCTGTCGATTTTATCGATTTTTTTTTTCTCTCTCCTCGTTTGTTTTCTCTTGTTTTGCATCCTTCAAGCTGTCAAGCAGAGTATTTTAAGAGGCACTCAATTAGTGGTTTAAATTAACTTTTGCCCTCTCCCATCTCAACAGAAAACAAATATAACTAGGAAAGCGCTCAGAGAGCGCAGACCTCCGCCAAGACAATGTGGTCACAGACACAATATACATTCCAGATCATGTTCTGGATCACCGATCGCCACCAAAATTTAATCAGCTCTTGCTTGTCCCAATATACATCGTCCGAAAGTTTCATCCAAATTCGTGCTGTACTTTTCGAGTTATCCTGCTGAGCAAACAGACAAACAACAGACAAACCAACGCAACCGAAAACATAACCTCCTTGGCGGAGGTAACATTTTTAAAGCCATATTCAGGTTCTGCGTCTGTATTCACACTGCTAGATCTCAAATCCAAATCCTTTATTGGGCACACCTTCCTATTGTCTAATCACATTACTTTCCGAGCCTGTCTCCACAATCCCTTCACTTCTTTCTTTCCTAATTAAAAATCCTATCCAAATTGCTGCATTGCATTCTGCTGTGCGCTGCACCCCTAGTTTTTTTGGAAGGAAACTTGCTCCGTTAGAAGCAAAGAACCTTCCGGGCCTTCTAATTAAGCACGCTGCCATGCAGAGAAGCCTGGGGAGGAGGCTTTTCGGCAGTGTAAAAAACACGTCCAGTGGCACGACGGCTGTCTCGCTTCGCCTCTCTGTTCTCCGTCCTCGTCCTCCCTGCTCCGTGATTTTTGGGAGCCGCCGAAAATATCGCCGTCTATTGACTTAGGGGTGTCAAAACGTGCCCAAATCAAATTTCACTCCCCGTTGGCTCCACGCCCGGAGATGAAAAGATATATTATAAAAAATTTTTAAAAAAAAACTGCCGAGAGGAAAAAGGAAAATTGGAGAAATGAAAGTGATTTATAACGTCTGTGATTTGCATAATCTGCATATCTAAGTCTGAGAGTGAGTGGGGAAGCGCGCTAGTAATTGTCTGCTGAGGCAGTGCCAGTAGGAAGAGCTAGAGGCTGGATACTGATGCATGCATCCCTCAGACAACCACCCCACACATACACACACACAAACACACACACACACAGTCACACACCTCCCCTTTGAAACCCTTTGCGGTGTCAAACACAGTCATAGCCCTGGAGGGGAAAGGGAAGATTAGGACCCACCACAGTGACTCACCAGTTACCTCGTTATGTCGTTCTCTGGACCCGTTTCCCAGTTCGCTTAGTAATTTTCGAGGGGTTAGTAAATTACTCCTGCCTCTCTGCTCTGGGTGTAGATTTATTCTGTTTATTTTTCAAAAACTCTCAAAACGTTTATCAAGTTGAGAGAGACAGACAGGCAGAGAGAGAGAGCGAGGGGGGAGAGGGAGAAAGAAAAGTAACCACACACAACTGGCATCCATTTCCTGGCCACTCTCTTAAATGAATGGGAATAATGAAAGGAGAGGGCTTTACTGCAGAAGGTTTTATGGAGTAAGTATTCCCTTATGTCCGTAAATCTTTGCCAAAATATTAAAAGCCATTTATGAGAGCTCGACATCGTTTTTCACCTATAGCATATCTCACTGATTGCCTACCTTAAGTACCACCTTGGAAAGGTTAATGACATCATTGTTAAGTTAGCCATCAGGAGGAATGTGATCACTGACCTCTTGGCTTTGACATAAGACACAGGTGGAACGTGGAGGGTTGGGGGGGTGGACTACAAAAGAAAAAGAAAAGAAAAAAAGATGGCTCCTCTTACCGAGCTTTCCTGACTCCTCTCTCACAGTCCCCTGTGGTGAAGACACAGACAATCACCATCTCTGATGTCACCAACTCCCTGTGCGGGGAGGTCGCCACCAAAGAGGTCCCCATCGTGCATACCGAAACTAAGACCATTACATACGAGGCTGCGCAGGTGAGGGTCATGCTGGGAATTGTAGTCGTGTCACTGATAAGAAATCTGGTCTTAGTCTAGGATGCACTCTTATCTCGTGGGACCAAACGTTACTGACATATTGCATGACTAAAAGACTAAAAGAGTCTGGAGACAACTCACTGAAATTGTGGACCTGAAGCATTTAAGAGGTCCGCACGGCTAAATGGAAGACAGCCATGTAAAAATCAATCTTTCAGTCCTGCTTTGAGACCTCCATCGGAAGGCATTTGGGTAACATTCTAAAATTCTAAACGCTTCTAACAGTCATTGTTTCCACAGATTCTAGAGTCCACATTTTTTCTGTGGTTCTCTCCAGATGTATTCGTCCTGTGGGTCTGATGTCATTTCCAACGTGTCTTGACAACTCTGTGTATGCAAACAGCTGTCAAAACCTGGCAACCATTGTAAAAACGTCTTATAGAACAGCTATTTGGAACTTCTGGTTACTTGGCTAATAAAAAAAAGGTCTAGCACTGATTTTGACAGCTGTTCATTATCCACAGGTTGTTGTTTCTCAGCGTGATTGTGCACTTGCAGTTAATGATCGTCCAGATATAATTTATACTGCCTTTGGCTTTACAAATTCCACCTCATCTACACCAGATTGGCATCAGTTCTAACCCAAAGTCAGTTATGTCATACCGGTTTCTTAAGCAAGCTGACAAGGTCCATGAATACTGTGAAGGACTATTGTTTGAGCTCTGAGTGAGGGACTGTGGGAAATGTAGTTTAAATGACCTTTTGACCTCCAATTGGCCTCTTGTTCCTGATCACACTTTGGTTTCATTTTGCTCCATTCTTGCAGTCCGTAACAGATGCGGTGGCAGAAAGGGAGACTGGGATGCTCTTGAGTGCGCAAACCATCACCTCGGAGACGATCAGCACCACCACCACCACCCAGATCACCAAGGTGAGCCCCACCTGTCAGACCAACACACCCATGCACCCAATCAGGGCCGGTTCTAGCCTTTTTGCTGCCCTTTTTTCTAGAAATACGAGTGAAAAACTAAAGAAAGTAACGTAATGAATGTGTTGTGATGCCCCCCTGATATGTGGTGCCCTAGGCGATCGCCTAGTTTGTCTATGCCTAGAACCGGCCCTGCACCCAATCAACCCAACAAACTGCCCCTAACTCAAAGCAGGTCAGTTTCACCAATTCATACAGAACCTTTGGTACTTAAAGGAGATCTTGGTTCAAAAGCCCCTTTATATATTACACAAACTATAGATGAATATATTCAGTTGATCAGTTCTATCTGTATTCAAAAGTTTGAAGTGTCAGATAGAACTGAAGTGAGTCAGATAGAACTAAAATAAAGTGTAAATGCAGTTTGTTTTAAACTTGGCAAAAAATAACTATTCCTACTTGCAACACCAAACAAAAAACACACTAAATAAACAACCATGATTCACCTTGACCGGAAAGAATAACTTCAACTTCTGTTGTGTTGTGCTGTACAGTCACAAACGCTTAACGCAACAAGCAAGTCTCTACCGCAGTGAAAACCTGGAGTTGCCCTGTACTGGTCTTGCCGTAAAAATGACCTTCCCTCTAAAGACAGAGTGTTTCAAAGTCGAGAATGCTTCCTAGGTAGCACACTAGCCTTGGAAGCCGTACACTTCAAAAACGAGGATCCATCAGTGCATCCTTGAAAAATCTATGAACAAAGGCCTCTGTCCTCGCTAGAATTTAGAAGGACTGACTACTGACTTTGGAACAGTATTTGGCGACTGACAATGACGTGGAATGCTCGAAAAAGCAGCCTTCCAAGCATGCTTCCTCCACTTTGAGAAACGCTCACAGTTTTGGAATCGATCCATAGAGCACCACTTTAAAGCCCCCAAGCAGCTACACACACACACACACCCCATCACACATCTGTTAGCCACATGTTTCCCTAACGAGGCCCCTATCTAATTAAGACAGGCCAATGGCAGCGCTGTTAACAGCCTGTTAGTTCAAAACCTCATTGTGCTCGTGAAAAAAGTCATGCAGTTCTCTTTTTTTGTCACACTGATCCAAGTCTGTGGTGGCAAAACCAACAACATATCGGTACACAAAGATTCGCCCTTCTGGGCAATTTATGCTTTTATTCTTTTTTCCCCCCTCTTCTCTTCTATTTTTTTTACTTCCTTTCCTGTCCTTCCTCTTCTCCTCAATCTCTTTATTTTCTTTCTTTCTCTGCGTATCTGTCCGTTCTTGTTTCGCACTTCAAGCAGACGGTGAAGGGAGGGATTTCGGAGACCCGCATCGAGAAGCGGATCGTCATCACCGGAGACACGGAGATCGACCATGATAAGGTACCCCAACACTGGCGGAGAGAGGCCAACTCTAAACGTCAGTTTGATTTGAAGCCGCTGGCTGACCATGGACTTATACCGAGAGACAGAGCCTGTGCACTGCACTGCCGGGAGATTTTGATAGGGCCCCTCACTGAACCTCTCACCCTTATCATAACAGGATTCGCTGCGGAGCAATAGAGTCGGTCTGATTTAGAGGAACACGGAGGACATGGGTCACCCACTGGGAGAGGACAGTTTGTGCTGCTAGAGTGCAAGAGCTCACTGTCTAACTGCTTCTCTCTCCAAGTGTGGGCCCACAGGCTCCAACACTATTATTATAGCAAAGATCTGTCATACTGGCCACTGCAAATCTCTCTGATTATTATACAGTGTGTTATTCACTTGGAACAGTACAACTGTAGAGTTGTATTAGAACCTAAAGGCTGATGTATGCACTCACAGACACTTTTAGGGAAAGGACAGGAGCACAGTGGTGAAACTTGCAGTCTTTTTTTAATTCGACGTTTCGACTATACGTCTTTGTCAGAGTCAACTGACAAACTGTCAGTTTTCAGAGTCAACTGAAAAAAAGAAAAAGAAAAAAAAAGAAGTCCAGATGAGATGCACCTGATGTCAGGGCCGGACTGGAACCAAAAAGTGGCCCAGGCATTTTTGGCCATGGCGGCCCACTATGATTTTATTCAATAATAGTAATGTGGTGTCTAGCTAAAATAACACTGTAAGTTGGACATATTACATGAATATGAGAGATTTAATTAAAGTTGCCCAATATCCTTTATGAAAATTATGAGTAAATGACAGCCCCGGCCCAAAAATGACCATCGGCCCACCGGGCATTGCCCTGTATGCCCTATGGCCAGTCCATGCCTGCCTGATGTTGCAGAACTGGGATTGATGCGTAGAGTGCCCTATTTTTATATATCACTCCCTCCTCTCCTCCCCTCCTTGCTCTCTGGTTCTGTCTCTCCATGCAGGCCCTGGCTCGAGCCATAAAGGAGGCCAAGGAGCAGCACCCTGACATGGCCGTGACCAAAGTGGTGGTGCACCAGGAGACGGAGATCACCCCTGAGTGAACAGCATCAGGTGAGTGAGACACTGTTTGTGTGTGTGTGTGTGTGTGTGTGTGTGTGTGTGTGTGTGCGCCACAGCTCGGCCCTTCAGGCAGTCCCTGGACAGTGCCTCAAGATACAACAGAGTGTGTGTGTGTGTGTGTGTGTGTGTGTGTGTGTGTGTGTGGTTGTCCTTGTGTGGTTTGTCTCCATCCCAACACAGGCTTTGTATGCATATTCCATCCAATGCCATGCAGAGCAGACATCTTCCCCCATCCTCCTCCTCCTCTCCTTCTCAAGCACACTCCTACATCAACGTTCTTCTGCTCAAGTTCTCCTGCCTCCTTCTCTGCTGCTGGTAGGTTCTCTCTTTTCTCTTCTCTCTCTCTTCTCTCTCTCTCTCCTCCTCCTCCTCTCTCTCTCTCTCTCCTCTCTCGTTCTCTCTCTTTTCTCTTCTCTCTCTCCTCTCTCTCTCTCTCTCTCTCATTCTTTTCTTTCACTCTCTCTCTCTCTCTCTCTCTCTCTCTCTCTCTCTCTCTCTCTCCCTTATTCTTTCCTTTCACTCACTCTGTCCATCTCTCATCTTTTCCTCTCAAACATGCCCAGCCTCTCTCTCTCTCTCTCTCTCTCTCTCTCTCTCTCTCTCTCTCTCTCCACTCTCTCATCTCTCTCTCTCTCTCACTCACTCACTCACTCACTCACTCACTCACTCACTCACTCACTCACACACACACACAGACACACAGTGAGTTTAAGTTCATCCCTTTTCTCTTGCCGTCCATCTTTCTCCCACTCTTCTCTTTCTCTCATCCTCTTCTTCCACCTCTCCCTCGGCGAGTGTCTCTCCTTTCTTCTCTGTCTCTCTGGTCTCTTTTCACTCATTGCTGGTTCCCGGTCGGCCCACTCCTCTCTGTCTCTCCTCTCTCTCTCTGTGGACAGGAGAGATTATTTGTCTTACACGCCGCCGCTCACACACACACACACACACACACACGCCGGCGCTCAGACACTACCTGACCCCCTGACTGCCCGAGCGGATCACACACTAATCCCTCATGAGGCCACATTATTCCCACCGCTCCGCCTGGCAGGGTCTGTGTGTGTGTGTGTGTGTGTGTGTGTGTGTGTGTGTGTGTGTGTGTGTGTGTGTGTGTGTGAGGGTGAGATAGAGTGACTGTGTGTGTGTGTGTGTGTGTGTGTGTGTGTGTGTGTGTGTGTGTGTGTGTG
>JAODXP020000029.1:27283148-27290648 GCA_027497455.2 Sardinella longiceps
CACACAACACACTCTCTCACTATCTCTCTCTCTCACACACACACACTCTCACTACACACACACACACACACACACACACACACACACACACACACACACACACAGCCACACACACACACTCTGACACATACACATTCTAAGTCACCACCATCTTAACTTCCACCTATACCTGCACTGCCATGGATAGCCAACAACCAATCCTTTGACACTACCTACCCTTACCAACCCTAAGAGTGGAGCATCCCATCCCATCCTCCGGAGGACAGAGGTCCCTTTACATTCAGGAGGCAAAGGACCTAACCTGAGCTTTCCCAGGACTGCAGCCAAACCTCTGCAAGCCTCTCCTCACCATCACTACCACCACCACCACCACCACCTCCACGAACCCCACCACCACCATCTTGTGACCCCACCAGCAACACCTCAGTCTGACAAACGTGGCCAGACCTGACCCCCACTATCCCACAATCCCCTACTCTCCGTCCTCCGTCCTCTCCTGAACCTCAGCTGACTGCGTACGAATCCCAGATGTCTCCTTGCCAACCTGAGCTGAAGATTTTTTTTTTTTTTTTTGATGATGATGACAAAAAAAAGGAATAAAATATTTTTGGATATTTGTTTCATTTAAAAGAAAAAAAAATATATAAAATTTATACGAGGGAATTTTACAATGAGGTTTCAAATGGGTTTTGTGCAACTTGATGCCATGTTAAAATGATGGACTTTTGGGGAAACTTACTTTTTTTCTCTATCTAAAAAGACTACTTTTTTGCATGGCTTTGACAACCAATAGCCAACAGCGATCAGCTATGCTCAGTGGTCTGGTGAACGAGGGCAAAGGATTCTGGGTATTCAATGTTCTTTTTTTGTTCTTTTGAGGGTGCAAGATTTCATAAACCCAAATGTATTTGTTCCATTTTATTAATGACAAAAAAAAAATGTAATTTTTGAATTTAATTTTATTTAACTTTAATGTCCTTCTATATGTGAATGATTGTTTGTTTGATGGTTTTTGTTGTTGCATAAAAATGCTATGTATTTCCGTTTAAAGATTGGAGGGAAGTTTGGAGATTTTTTCTCATGTTATAATTGTAAGGCTTATTTTGTTGACGATGCATAGATTTTTTTCCCTCCCCGATTTTAGTTGTTGCTGTATTTGTCCTTGTCATGATGAATATAGGGTGGGGACCATTCAGGACCTTTTCTCTCTGGGGTTTAGAGGGGGACTGTGTAGTGAAACTACATTCTATTTTATTTTATTTTTATTTATTTACAATTATGTCATTCTTGTGTGTGTACTCAGTATCATAGTTTAACCTGCTTTTAAAAATACAGATGTGTATTATGTAGCCAGTTTTTCCCCTTTTTTAAGTAGGTGCAACACAACATTCCAAACACCAGCTACAGGCGCTCTTTGTTTTTTTCACATTTTGTTCATTTGTTTGTTTGTTTTATTTTAATCATCAAAATTGCACTGGCAACTTTTCAGCTTGTGCCGTCATTTTCTGTGTATCTCTACATTTCTACCAGAGGGGGCAGTGTGCACTCATACACACACGCAACAGGGACCCGCAGTGGCCGCAGATACACCACACTCGCTCTGGAAACCCATGCTGATTCGTTTACACACTTAGGCAGAGGTCATTAACATAAATAGAGAGCTATTTTAATAATTAAATAGTATCCACCAATCATTAGGTCTCATCAAACATGCAACAGTTAATTGATTTTAATTAACTTGTGAGTTCCTTTTCCACATAGTATCTGACTCAGGAACACGCAACGCCATTATTTTGGCACCAAAGTCAGGGGAGGAATTAACTGTTCCCTGATCATTTGTGCTGTCACACATTGAAGTGGCACATTTTAAACGTCCCATTTTGACCTCTGTCAGCAAGAAATGCTGTCAGTGAAGCCTTTGGGGGAGACAGCCAGTAAAGTGTCACGTGATTGGCCAGCCTTGCATATCTCAGTATGAGCGTGTGCATATGTGTGTGTGTTTGGGTGTGCGTGTGTGTGTGCGTGTTTGTGTTTTTGGCGTGCACTCTGTCCCTTCCAACGAGCCACCTACTCAGCCAAGAACCCCTCCAGCGCATTAACAGTTTGTACATTTCTATTTTAAGACAAAGAGAAAAAAAAAAATACACACAAAATCAAAACACATCTCCAGAATCAACAGGAACCTGCTTTTATAGTGCAAATAGTACTCTGTACAGAAAACCAAAAAGTGTCGTAGGCCTCCCGTCCCGTTGTGTTTGTTTGCATCCTGACCCCCTCTGTGTTTCTGCATTGGTTTGGTTGGGGTGGAGGAGGAGGTGGAGGAGGAGGAGGAGAGCAGTGGATACAGTAGGTGAGGCTGGGGTGAGGAGGTGGAGGGAGGGGGTATCATGGAGGTCTCTTCCTCCCTCGAAGAACGAGACGCCATCACCCACCTCCGCTCTGCTCTCCTCACCTCTGCTGTCAAAGTGAGGTCAAATGTATAAAGCCAACAGAAGACTGAAAGAGCACCATGCACTGAATAAACACGTTTTAGTCACATATGGTTTTCATCGGTGTGCTTTGTGACTGTAACCATCTGGTGTGCTCGGAAAGTTGCCTTTCTCTTCCTTCCATCCGTCTGTCCTTCTGTCTGTCCATCCGCCCGGTTTCTCTCTTTTCTTTTTGCTCTGCCCATTTCTGTGCTTTTCTGGGTGTCTCTTCTCATTGCAAAGGATGCTTCTGTCTCTAAAGGATGCTGGCAGTAGTCTGTTGGTTTGCCACACAAACACCATGCCCCCCACTAGGTGTGTGTGTGTGTGTGTGTGTGCAAGTGTGCAGGTATGTGTGTCTGTGTGTGTGCAAGTGCTATGTTTATATGTGTGTTCACACAGGTGGTGTGATTGTGTTTGCAAGTCTGTGTGTGTGTGTTTGTGTGTGTGTGTGTGTGCCAGTGGCAGGCAATGGAGCAGATGCCAGGGGAGTTTGAGGCCCTGCCTGGCACGGGGCAGCTGACAGGAGCCCATGCATCTCTGATAGAGAACTGAGCCACTCGGGCAAAGCTAAAGGGACACAGATGCTGTGGGGGGTAAGGAGAGAGAGAGAGAGAGAGAGAGAGAGAGAGAGAGAGAGTGAGTAAAGTGCAATCAGGAGAGAGGAGAGGAGGTGCAGATGTATAAGAGGAGGTGTGGAGGTCACAGGTGCTGTGGGGTAGAGATGTTTTGACTTTTTTATCACCTCAGCTACAATGGGTGCAATACTGAAGCATTAAATCAAATCACACTAAAACAACTTTAGAGGATTAATGGGCAGGGTACATAAAGATACGATATGGATGCATGAAGAAGTCACACAATCCAAATTCGATAGCTAGCTTCCACGATAATCAATGGAAGATTATGTAAGACATTGCAGCACAGTGATTTTTTCTTTCTTTTTTTTATTTAAGACCAATTTTTTAGATGTATGCTTATGGGACTTCACTTAACGCTTCTTGAGAAAATCGAAAGAATTGAAAGTAATTTTAAGTAAGAGTAACTTTTTTACAATGTGCACAGCACAAACACTAAGTCTGGTAGCCAGTTCCATTGATTATTGTGGGAGATAGACTATGTGACAGAAACTTGGTGTAGTCTGGTACTTTTAAGACATACTGTAGTGTACCCACATACCCACACAGAGGAAGAGCAAACCAGAGGAAGAGGAGATGCGGTGAGGTGTGGAGAAGAGAAGAGAGTTTGGGAAAGAATGATGAAAAGGAAGGAAGAGAGAAAAAAAGGCAAGTGGAGAAGTGTTGCCAAGAGTAGAAAATGGAGGGAAAATGAAGAATGGTGTTTGGGGAACTGGTGATTTGAGTAGAGGAGTAATAGTATAGAGGATATGGGGAGGAGAGGTGGAGGAGGTGGTAGTGATAAAAAAGAAATAGTTGTAGAGAAAGAAGAGGGAAGGGTTGTAAAATAAGAGTGGAGATTTGGAGGGTGTTTGTTATAGTGTTATGGGGGTTTGGGACACTGGTACAGTCATAAGGTTTGGGGAGGAGGTGTATGATGAGCCAATATTAACAACCAGCAACAGATACTTGGTTCTTCATCTCACTCCAGTTTATGATAGATATGTCCCTACAGAAATAACAGAAAAGAGAGGGAGAAATCTAGCCTGCTGTTCATCCGTATTCATGGTCTGGAGGTTCCTTAACCTGACGTGATTATAGGGCGGGGGGGGAGTGCATTCATTTCTGGTTTGCAACGATTGGACAGCTCGTCTAATCAGCTTCGTCTATTGGCCGGTTGTCTCTCTACCGATGTAAACCCAGCCCAGAAGACCGTCCCCAGACCATGGATACAGATGAACATTCGTTTTATGGGCGGACTATGTCAGGCTAGGAGAAATCTGGACCACTGCTGTAGAGGGACAGAGGTGAGTTGAGTGATCACAGAGTCAGATGTTACCTGTGCAGAAGGAGACGGTTGTTGTTGTTGAGGAGGGTGAGGTAGAGAACAGAGATACAGAGGGGAAGGGAGGAAGAGTGGAAAGAGGGGAATATTGAAGAAAGAAAGAAAGAAAGAAAGAAAGGAGTGAGTAGAGGGAGAAGGAAAGAAAACAAAGAAAAGGTATTAAAGCAAGGAAGGAAGAAGTGTAGTGTGGGAGACGGATGTGTGGAAGAAAGGAGTGGTGAGGAGGGGTATAAAGAAAGGGAGAACAGAAGAAGGATGAAGTGATAAAGAGAGGTGGAAGAAGGGATGATAATGGTAGGGAGGAGGAATGGAAAAAGGGAGTGATAACGAAAAGGGGGAAAGGATGATGTACGAAGATGAGAGGAGAGGAAGAAAGAGGGGAAAAGAGAGTGATGAGAAGGGGAGGGGTAGAAGAGGAGAAAATAGTGTGATAAGGAAAGAGGGAGCGATAAGGAGGGGGGGGGGGTGGCACAGTGGTGTGCCGTCTGGACTTGTCTCTTGACAGCAGCACAGCAGTGTCACAGATAACACCGCTGCTGTTGTCACACAGAGGACACACACATACACACACACACACTTTTTTAGAGATCTGATCTGTTCCTTTTTTCTTCTCAATATACAAACACACACACACACACACACACACACACACTTATCAAAAATTTAAGCACTGAAAGATTTAGTCACCTTTTTTCAAAGTGAGTCACACAAACACACAGTGATTTAAAAAACTGCTCACATACTTCACTTTGAAGAGATTTAATTGCAAAACTGTCAATGTCATACGTCCATAGATCTAATCACTCTGTCAACGTGACTTTCCAAGGATCTCATCATTGACTCACACACACACACACACACACGCACGCACGCACACACACACACACACACACACACACACACACATCATTTCTCAGTGCAGATTATTCCTGATCTAATCCCCTAACACACACACACACACACACACACACACACACACACACACACACACACACACACACACACAAACGGACAGTGCTAATATGCAATCATCACGTAATCACACATGGTGGGAATGGTTATCACCATAGATGTAATCATATGCCCCATTAACCACTGTAACATAGATCACCAAATAGACCGCATGGGTGGATGGATATTCATCATCTTATGTCTTATTGCAGAATACAGGACATATCTCCAGTGTAGGCCTACAGTATACATTCATTTATACATTTCTATACATTGCATTCGGTATACATTTAAATTCATTTTTATATATAGCTCAATTAAGAATGAATGTGAACTCAAGGTCTTTCATACAGTACATTGCCAGTGTATTTCAAACCTTTCTGCTTTTGAAATCCACCGCTGGGCTTGTGGGTAGTATTCAACAAAACAACAGAGGAGAGTTATTTCACAGTGGTGTTATGTGTGTGTGTGTGTGTGTGGTGTGTGTGGTACATGGATTTGGTGGGGGCTGCAGCTGTGCTGTGCTAGCGCTAGCGCTACGCTACACATGGTTTATCATGGCAGATCCAGCTATCCCTTGGGGGTAATGAAGAGAAGCGTTTCCATCTTTGGCAGAGGACAGGGGAAAGGGCAAGGCAGGGGTTTGCAGCTCCACCGAGACTTCCCATCACACACACACACACACACACACACACACACACACTACACACACGTTGCTCAGAGATGGACGAACTTGGATTCAGCCAACAGCCTAACCAATTAGCGCTACGCTAACGGAGTACAAGGAGCACAAGGCTTTTAATCTCCTTCCGCCTATTAGCATAGCGCTAAAGGTCAATCCTCTGGCCCCTAGTCCAAGTCAACAACTGACTGCACCATTATTCCTTTTGCGAGTCAATAGAAGATATTAGGGGGCTGGTTTCACTCAGTGGCCTGTCAGTCGAGGTGGACAAGGTGGATTAAAAGCTTAAATATGGCGCTGGTCATAAATTAAAAAAGCTGTCAGCGCAGCCAGTGAAGGGTCATAATTTAACTTTAAAACAGATGCAAAGCTGGAGCTCATGCCTCTAGAGGTGAAGGAAGGAGGGAGGAAGAGGAGGAGGAGAAATGGCTTGTGTGCTTTGCTTTCTCACGCTACATTAAAGAGTATTTACGAAGGTGCCAAGAATTAGGAAGTGTGTGTGGGGACTGGGTTGGATGGTTGTCATTTATCACTCTCTTGGAGAAAAGTGAAACATGTGGTGGATATTTTTCTTAATGTGATGGTTGGGCGTCATTCAAGCAGAGCCTGCTGACTGTACTTGATAGTGACTGGAACAGAAGAATTTGGAAAAAACGATTACAAATGCAAATGCGATCAAGCAATTCTACACCACCAGTAATCTTACTTAAGAGTTTGAATTATTTTGGGTGCTGTTGACTCAATGTGTTTATGTTCTGTCTATGTTGTCCAAAAAATTCTTTCGTTCCACTCACTATCTAGTGCAGTTGGCACAGCAGGCTTGTGCTAAAGAAGTTGAATGATGCCACAATGTCACAATATCTGTGGTAGTGTTTGGTCTTAACAGTTTGTTTTAAAGGAAAATACCGGAGTAAGTTTAAGCATAGCCCTGCTGCACGAGCCTTCTAACAGCAATATATTTCGCATGAAATGAAAGAATTTCGAAAAGCATAGACCTAACGCGAATGCGAAACCCTTTACAGTGAGTCAATGTAACCTCAGATCTTACTTTCGGTTTCCAAGAGTCAGGTCCCATTGATTCATTGTAAAGTACCTGTTCGCTTCTGTGTTTGTGTTTGGTCTGTGCTGTACCAAAATATTTTGTTCCACTCGCTACCTAGCGCATTTAGCAAGCTCTTTCAACAGGAATTTGCTTGAATTCACTCCGGTATTTTCCTTTAACATTTTGAATTTGATCAACATTTGTTTCTTCTTCTTCTTCTTCTTCTTCTTCTTCTGCAGCAGCCATTTCTAGAAGTTTTCTGACAGAAGTGGTTTTCTTTCAAATTCAGAAGCTCCCTGATGGCACAAGACATTTGGAACAACCTCGTACTGTGCGCTCCTGTGGGTTGCGAAACAGGAAGTGACTCACATAGCCTATCCCTCGAGCTCTAGCGA
>JAODXP020000029.1:27305648-27308148 GCA_027497455.2 Sardinella longiceps
TTTTGGTACCATTTAGTGTGTGTGTGCGTGTGTGTGTGTGTGTGTGTGTGTGTGAGTGGAGAGAGAGAGAGAGAGAGAGAGAGAGAGAGAGAGAGAGAGAGAGAGAGAGAGAGAGAGAGAGAGAGAGAGAGAGAGAGAGAGAGAGAGATGAGGATGTTGGTTTACCACAATGCTCAATCTCTTGCTCCTAAAAGCAAATAGGTGGGGCAACACTAACAAGAAAAAGTGTGCCCATAGAAAAGAAGATAATACAAAGTACAAGTGTTTGGTCTTTGCATTTGGAGTTTCAGTACAGAATGCATATAGCCTACTGTACTGTGTTTGTAATTGAGCACACCTGCTTACTTGTTCTAGGTTTTTCAGAGAGGAGTGTTCTAGATGTGATCAAGGTAGAACACCTGCCCTTTCCCTCCTGTAACCTTTTGGATTTGATTTTGCTAATTCACCAAATCAGCACACATCTTGTCCTGATTGCTTAAAGGAATATACCGGAGTAAGTTTATGCATAGCCCTGCTGCACGAGCCTTCTAACAGCAATATGTTTCGCATGAAATGAAAGATTTTTGAACAGCAAAGATCTAACACGTAACACTTTACATTGAGTCAATGTAACCTCAGATCTTACTTTCAGTTTCCAACAGACAGGTCCCATTGATTCAGTGTAAAGTGCCTGTGTTGTACCAAATTATTTTGTTCCGCTCGCTAACTAGCACATTTAGCAAGCTCTTTCAAAGGCTATGCTTGAATTCACTCCGGTACTTTCCTTTAACACAGACTTAACCTGTTACCATTCAGCTTCACTCTCTTTAATGACATTAACGTTGACATTAACTCTATCTCCATGTGTGGTCTTCCCTTTCATGTTATGTAGCCCTAAGCCAGGCAGTGCAGCACTATGTCCTGCCCACCACCTAATCCATGCCCATGACCACCATGTGCCATTGAAACATACTGTATGTTTCTATGAGACTAAAAGAGAAAATACTATGACCTTCAAATGAATCACATTGCTTGGTATAGAGACTCTGAGTTGGTGGCATCTCAGAGATGATTCAACGATGCACATCCCACACACACACACACACACACACACACACAAACACACACACAGATGAAATAGGCTTACACACACACACACACACACACACACACACACACACACACACACACACAGACTCACACACTCACACTCACTCTCTCTCTCTCTCTCTCTCTCTCTCTCTCTCTCTCTCTCTCTCTCTACACACACACACACGCACACACACACACACACACACACACACACACACACACACACACACACACACACACACACACACCAAGGCTTCAGGTTTTGGTGGTTTGAAACCCTCTTACTTGTAGTTGGACAACAAAGCCCTGTGTTAAGCAGAAAGGAAGTGGCCCTGAGGAGGATGTTTTAGTTCATTTTTAGGGTGCAGTAATTGCTTTTTTTTTCCCCTCACATAAACTAATGAAGTTGCTCCAGGCATAAAACTTAAGCTAAATGGTATGCATTTGCACAAATGAGTCACTCACATTCAGCACATAAAGACAGTTATTCTGAAGAGTTATTTTTTTATTATTATTTTTTATCTTGCTGAGAGTCTCTGGTTGAACTTGTCTTTTGGCAGACAATCAGGGGCTTAACCCTTCCAATGCTGTGGCATGTGGTGTGTGTGTGTACGTGTGTGTGTGTGTGTGTGTGTGTGTGTGTGTGTGTGTGTGTGTGTGTGTGTGTGTGTGTGTGTGTGTGTGTGTGTGTGCGTGTGTTTTTGTGAGGTTGAGTTTGAATGTATATGTGCATCCATGAGTGTTTGAGTGTACGAACATGCATGTGCACGCGTGTATGTGTGTGTGTGTGTGTGTGTGTGTGTGTGTGCACACGTGTGCGTGTGTGTATGTTACACCATGTCAAATCCCCCAGGCAGAAAGCTGGCTGTGTGCAGCGTGAGTGGAGTGTTATTACCCAGAGGTTAATGAGAGTGTCCCCATCCCTCCTCACATTGCTCTATAGAGGCCACTGGGAAACAGGAACAGCCTGTACCGCTCACTGCTCAACCCCTCAGACAGGGCCAGCACAACTCCAGTATGTGTGTGTGTCTGTGTGTTTGTGTTTGTGTGTGTGTGTGTGTGTGTGTGTGTGTGTGTGTGTGTGTGTGTGTGTGTGTGTGTGTGCTGGGTGTGTGTGTGAGAGATGTAGAGATGTATGTGCGTGTGTGTGTGTGTGTGGGTGGGTGTGGGTGTGTGTGTATGTTTGCGTGGGCACACTGTTCATACATTTACCCCTCAGACAGACCAGGACAAATCCTGTGTATGTGTGTGTGTTTGTGTGTGTGTGTGTGTGTGTGTGTGTGTGTGTGTGTGTGTGTATGTGTGTGTGTTTGTGTGTGTGGATGCACCACTTACGGCTCAACCCCTTAAACAGGGCCAGAACAATTCCAGTCACAGGTCTGTTTGTGAGAATGCGGTTGTGTGTGTGTGTGTGTGTGTGTGTGTGTGT
>JAODXP020000029.1:27320648-27323148 GCA_027497455.2 Sardinella longiceps
TTCTGACTCCACCCTCTCTCTCTCTCTCTCTCTCTCTCTCTCTCTCTCTCTCTCTCTCTCTCTCTCTCTCTCCTCTGTCTCTGCCAGGAGCAGGGGGTTGTTCTCTCTACACATTCCACAGCAGTCGGGACCCCAAGGTCCGGTCATTGCAATTCCTCATCATGTGTATGTATGAGGGGGTTGGGGTGGTTTGGTTGGAGGTGGGGTGGTTTTGGTGGGGGGGTGGAGAGAGCTTGCAGAAGGATGGAGAGAGCTTGCACAACAGAAAGAGAGAGGCAGTTAGTGTACAAGAGTAGGGGAATACAAGGGGAGAGGGCAGAAGGTGTGTGTGTGTGTGTGTGTGTGTGTGTGAGTGAGAGAGAGAGAGAGAGAGAGAGAGAGAGAGAGAGATGGCAATACGAATTCTGTTTTGTCATGCCAATAAAGCACTCTTTGAATTTGAATTTGATTTTGAGAGAGAGAGAGAGAGAGAGAGAGAGAGAGAGAGAGAGACGCTCAGAGACATTTTCCCTGGTGTGATTGTTCTCCTCTGGCCCGTCCACTAAAGTTTTATGGCGTGCCCTGACCAGGGTTGGGGGAAGCCATTGGGTAATAGATGAGTCTCCCACGAGTGTGACGCCAGTCGATAGTAGCAGGGCCATTACCGATATGAAACAGATGAGCTATCCCCATGGCCAAACCTGGGGCCACAACAGCCTACTAAACATGCAGAAGAGAGAGAGAGAGAGAGAGAGAGAGAGAGAGAGAGAGAGAAAAAAAGAGAAGCCCTCTGGTAGCCTTGCCTTGGATGGATGATGTGAGTGTGGGGTGAGGGTTGGGGTAGGGTGTGATGGGGTGGGGTGGGGGTTAGGAGGGAGTGGGTGGTGGGGGGTTTGGTAATGAAATTCTAGACACTTGCGGGAATAGGTTGAACTTTTTAGCTACTTATAGTATGTGCTGAGCGGAAGGTCAGATATTTCAGGAATTTGTCAAACGTTGCCGTTCTCCGCCTGTATCGCGAGTGTCCTGAATCAGCTGAATTTCGTCTCAGACTCAGAAAAGGCCAGATCTCTACACTAATAATACCCAGCCAGCTGCCGCTATCTCCTGTCTCGCACTCAGGCTTGCGGAGATAGCGAGAGGTGACTGTGAAGCACAGTTCCCTCCTCCAGCTGATAATTGAGGCGTTTCTCCTTGTAATTGCTGCCCGGAGAGAGTTGTTTTTCTTCAGCTTTGCTGACAACCATTAGTGGCCATTTCCCAGCAAATATTTGGAGTGCACAGCACACTCATGCATACTCAAGTAGATACTCACCTAGATAGCCTGGGAAAACATCACATGTTTTGACAGATAATCTTGGGCCACAATATGATTGTTTACAATATGCCAAAAGGAACAGTCAGACGTTAGAAGTGATATGCACCTAAGATTTACCAGATGCTTAGTCATTATTTGAGCAACTATTAGCAACATCTTGAGGCAACCAGATGTTGAGTAATCATTTCCTGGAAAACCAACTCTATGTTACAATCTTGCTGTAGGACCAATCATCTGCTCAGATGTTTAGAATCAGACCCAATCTGAGCCAATCAGATAGAGCAGGTCAAACTATGGGACTGATGAGATATTTACAGATGATTGATCACTCCAGTTTACTAACAGGAGTGGAAGACATTGGTAGTCTGTTGGACACATTCACCTTCTGGGTTTCATTTTAGTCACCCCTTCTTAGACTCTGTGTGTGTGTGTGTGTGTGTGTGTGTGTGTGTGTGTGTGTGTGTGTGTGTGTGTGTGTGTGTGTGTGTGTGTGTTGCATAACAAAAGTAAAATCTTTGCTTGTTTGTCGAGTTCAAAAAAAGAATTTGACACTATTTGGCATGATGGATTATTTTATAAAACTTTACAGTCTTGTAGAGGCTAAACATATGATCTAATCAAATGTCTATTTGGACAACAAATTGCTGTGAAAATTGGCAACAGCAGTACGGAATACTTCTCTCAGGACGTGCTGAGAGAGAGCTAGTTTGAGTCATACTTTGTTCAATAGGCCTATTTTCATCAATGAATTAACAGTGTCACAGGAACAATCTAATTCCCTTGACCTAACCCTATACCATATGAAAGGTAAACTCTTTGGTGCGACAATAAGTGGGACAAATACTCTAAAGTTTTAAGCATTCAAGAGCTAAGAGCTCAGCCCTGAAACCAGTTCCCTCAGTCAGTTCTTTCTGAAGGTAAGTAACCTATCTAACCTTTCAATCTAGCTAAAAATTAAGTTATGAATCAGTGCAAAATAACACATCTAGAATATATATCTGAGACAATAAAAAAAAAATACAACCTAAATTAGAATGTTATTTGAAACTAAAAGAGATTATGAATTTTTAGAGTATCTCTTCAGAGATACAAAGCAGAGACAGATCATTACCAGGTACAAGATCGATGACCACAGCCTTGTTATCGAAAGAGGCAGATACAAATAAATGGGTTGAGAAAGCAAAAGAGATAGGGAGATAAAAA
>JAODXP020000029.1:27325648-27328148 GCA_027497455.2 Sardinella longiceps
TCAGACAGACTAAAGCCGTAGTCAGACAGAATGAGATTAGTGGTGCAATAGTGGAGAAAGTCTTTGGATTTTACATGAAATTCAGCTAAACTAGCTGTCAAGCTAAAAAGTTGAGCTAATCTATAAACTTCCAAGGCAACAAGTGATGGGTCAAATGCAAATCACTGTATGCTTGGAAATACAGTGTCAGAGGCTTAATTACCAGAAATCATTGATCTATATGGTTTGCTGATCCACTCGAGAACTGAGTAGCAAGTAGAACTAAGAATCCAATGATTGAATATACTGGAATTGTCTGATCTTATCAATTCTACTATATGCCAGCAAGTTTGTGAGATCATGGACACTATATCCTATTGATATAGTGTAGTGTCAGGCTTATTACAAGTTTATTACACATAAACATTATGTAATAACACAACAACAAAATGTAACTCAAAGCAAAAAGGTGATTTTAGTGGATGCTTACAGAATGATCAATAGATATTTTTAATAGCATTCATTAATTCATTTGTCTTGTCCCAGTGTGATTTTACAACTGATGGTAAAAAATAGAGAGTGGCCTTCCCACTGAAAGAGGGGACATCCCTGGCAGTAGATATAAGAGTCTTTTGGCTTGGTCTTAACAACATAAATATGAGTTCTTTATTAGCCCCTGTAGGCCTATATATAGGTGAGAAGAAGCTCAGCCCAATGACTCTGTGCTCTGTTCACTGTTGGTGATTAATGACAGCAATAAGGCCAGCTCACGTTAGCTTTCAGTGAACGCACCCAGCAGGGGTAACACCTGAGTCACTGTCCTTTCAGCAGAACCCACCCCCGCCTCCACGACCTACGCACGTCACGGAACACGAAACGGCCTGGGGTGCTACATCACGAAGAAGGACTCCCCGTTCGCTCTTCCTTCACTCGCTCTCTGGTTCGTTCCGTCGTTCTGTTCGCCATCCCGCCCCGGGGGTCGGTGGGGGTCACATTCGGTTTCTCCTTGACGGAGCAGCGTGTGGCACGCAATGTCTGTTTCATTTTACTTCACGACCATGTTTGTTTTTATTTTTGTTTTTGTTTTTCTTTCGACTCTCGCTCTCTCAACGTGACCTTGAGTGACACCGTTTGGGCTAAGAGCCACAGAAGGCTCTCACAGACCTATCCCTGTGGAGACCTTGGCCCAGTCTCTGAGTTGTCCATTCCTGAGTGTGGACGAGCAATGTGGATCATTGCAGTTTACTGGAACAAGCTGTATCTTAATGCTGTGCTGATGAGACTCTCGGGAAAAGACTACAGATCCACTCAGAGCCATTTCGTTAATTAATCTTCCCATTAAAGCCTGCTTAGCGCATTAGACAAAAATCAATCGGCAAGCTGCTTCCTGCATTGCGGTTGCGTCTATCAACCAACTGTTGGCATCAGATAAAACATGAAAAAGGCCCCTGAAACAATAATATGGAAATAATTTGTTACTGTAAGCCATGAACATTTCGCAGAGAAAGAATACCTGGCAGCTTAGTGCTGCTTGAGTGTGCTGGAAGTTTTGAAAAGGAGAAGATCAATTCTGAGCCCTTTGGAGTGTTCGTCCACATTGGATGGGCAAGATATATTTCATGAATTGAGATCAGGTTGGTGAGTTGAAGGATGGGAACAAGGTTGGATATATTGACTCCATAGCCCATGCCAACAGATCTGCGGAGGTGATTTTTTCATTTATTTATTTATTTCAGTTTTTTACCTTCGAATAACAGAGCATCCATTCCTTCATGCCTCTACTACTCCCCCGTTTTATCACTCACTCAATCAGTCAGTGCCTCATTCCTTTTTCATCTCTTTTGAAGCCCCCCTTGCCCTCTCTAATGCAGTAGTCTCTTCGCCTCTCTTCTCTTTCTGCTTAAACCTCATTCTCACCAGCCAGCCACTTCATCCCCCTGGCCTGGCTAACAGAAAAAAAGGAAAACACCCAAGCCCTGTCTGTCTGCTTTCTCTCCCTTTTTTATTTCTGTCTCTCTTTCTTTTTTTTTCTCCCTCTCCAATCTGTCTTTCTCTCTTTCACCCCTCGTTATTCTTCTTCCTTGTCCTTCTGTGAGTCGGAGGGCACTCTGCCACCCTCCCCAACACACACACACACACACACACACACACACACACACACACACACACACACACACTGTCCACCTCCCATCCCCACTCTCCGTTTTTCCCCAGCCCTCTGCCTTGTCCAGCAGCATCAAATACCGTGCAATGCAATGCTCTGGTGGCTTTAGTGGAGCAGTCGGTGTTCCTGGCATACACCACTACATCTCCCTCAGTCTCTCAACAATCTCTGTCTGTTGTCTGTCTGTCAGTCTGACTGTCTGTCTGACTAACTGACTGACTGTCTGTCTGTCTCTTTAATGTCTGTCTGTCTAATTGTCTAATGCTTCCCCAGGTCACTCAAGTTCAGACTAATGCACTACTTTTCTTACGCATGTTGTTGTAGAGTCAAACCTGAGGAAGACGCCACACTACATTA
>JAODXP020000029.1:27335648-27342006 GCA_027497455.2 Sardinella longiceps
TTTCCTTCAGAATCTATAATTTTTAGATTTTGTGATAATTTACAGCGTGGGATGACCATGCATACACGTTATATTGAGTCAAATTATGATTCAAGATGGCAGAATGTTGCAAATGTTAACCTCAGGAATGACTAGGATGAACATTTTACCGGTAAGGCATTGCCACCACTGAAATCAGTCCTTTACTCCTTCCCTGTCATGGGATAACGAATCATCCATGAGGCGGGCTGCAGTCAACCGCTCAGCAGACATTAGTAAATAGACATTAGCACTGTCAGTAGTCATTGAAGGTGAGATAGTGATGCAACAAGACGACAAGTGATGAGACGATTATTTTATCTTTCTTGCAAGCTGGTTTGAACAAGAGAACTACAAATGTATTTGCTAGAGTCTCTAAAAGATTTAAAAAATGCCATGGATGTCCTCTTGCTGGGATTAGAAGAGATAGAACTAAACAATAAAAACGTATTAAAATATAATTATTCCCTGTTATTAAATTAATGAAGCCTATGTTGTACGTTTATGATTATATTCAAAGCACTTCAGTAGCCCCAAACTATGGAATGCCCTTGAGTAACAAACAGGGAGGTGAGAGAGAGAGAGAGAGAGAGAGAGAGAGAGAGAGAGAGAGAGAGAGAGAGAGAGCAGTTTTCGCCTTTAAAAAACTCAAATCTGACAAAGAGGAAACAAGAACCTGTCCTAAGTAATAATGCAGATTTGTACATACATTACAAGATACATAATCACTAGTTGCTAATTTACTCTATTACGAAAATGAGGCTAATACAGTAATGAAATACCGTTTTCTATGCATTCTCTATGGTAAGGGTACAAACTAATCTAAAGTATGCCGTCCAAAAAAACGGAAGATGCGCCCATTTCTCAAACTCTGCAAGTAAAGAGATTTCAGAATTTTATAAACAAACACTCCAACCCCCAGAACATGACTTACTGTAAGACACTAAATATAGCTTTATGTCTGGACATCTGCTTTTAATAAAGCTTATTAGTTCATAACCATGGCTGTGACTGTGGCTATGTCTATAGACTTAATGTAGATTTACCGTCAGTATTACGTCAGGTTCCTCATAAGCACGGCGCCGTTATACCAAGAGTCCTTAAGCCTCTTTGACCCTCCCTCAGTATATTTGAACAGAGGCCGTAAAAATCTTTTAATGAGGCACAAGGGAGAGATCAGATGCTAGTTTAAAGACTTTGTTTTTAATCCTCCTGTTAAGATTACAGATATCTTTCTCTTGCTCCGACTGAGACACACAGAAATAACAGTGTTAGGTGTGAAGAGGAGTGAAGAGACAAGAAGATGTTTTCTATCTATCAATCAGTACATTCTGATTGGACACACATAGAAACAAGCAAAACAAACAAAGAAATCTCGACCTCTCACAAGTTCATGGGAGTGGCGTTTTTTTTTTTTTACCAGTTTCCAGTCTATGCCTTTTATTCTCTCTCTCTCTCTCTCTCTCTCTCTCTCTCTCTCTCTCTCTCTCTCTCTCTCCTCCTCCTCCTCCTCCTCCTCTTTCCCTCTTTTAGGCATCATTGATCTCGTTATCTCTCGTTAACTGAATGTTAGAGGGATTAACGAGCGGCACTAGGAGGAGATTTAACTAGGGCTATAACGCGTGTTTAATCACGGGCGGCAGCACAAGCGACACATCCTGGCTCTTGAGCTTAATAGGCTGTCATGGAGTTGAAGTGGAGGGAGAAGAGCCGGATAGGTCCTCGGCTGCAGGACCTGCTCTTACGGGGGAATTATGGATCTGTCGGGAATAAGGAGCTTATGGACGCACACTTTTGGTTCACTTTTACTCACTCCTTCTCTGTATCTCTCCTTCTCTTTTTCTCTACTTCTCTCATAGTCTCCATCCTTGGCTCCCTCTCTCTCTCTCTCTCTCTCTCTCTCTCTCTCTGTCTTGATCTTTCTCTGCTGACTCCAACTACCTCTCTCTCTCTCTCTCTCTCTCTCTCTCTCTCTCTCTCTCTCTCTTCTCTTTCTCCGCGGTGTCTGAACTCAGTGTTGGTTGTTCAGCTGGGACCTATAACGTGTGAAGACTATGAAATCAGACTCTGTTTTCAGCTCTTTTCTTTCGTGTCTTCTCTCTCTCTCTCTCTCTCTCTCTCTCTCTCTCTCTCTCTCTCTCTCTCCTTCCTACCCTCTTCCTTTCCTCTGTCCAGTGTTCTCTTGACAGGCATCACTGAGTTGTTTTTTGCACCACTGCCTGCCTGGTGGTGGTTCTGTGTTTTCTCTATTCCTCTGTGTGTGTGTGTGTGTGTGTGTGTGTGTGTGTGTGTGTGTGTGTGTGTGTGTGTGTGTGTGTGTGTGTGTGTGTGTGTGTGTGTAGATGATGTAGAGAGAGAGACGAGTAGTGAGTGTGTGTGTGTGTGTGTGTGTGTGCGTGCGTGTGTGTGTGTGTGAGAGAGTGTGTGTGTGTGTGTGTGTGTGTGTGTGTGTGTGTGTGTGCGACAGATTTATTCATTGTGTAAATGGCCGACTCAAGAAAGAGGAAATGTGTGGATATGTGTGAGAGAACACAGCATTCAATTAGATGTGCTGCTGGGCTCTAGCTTTAATTAGCTGTGACACACGGAGACAAATATTAGATATAATAAATAATTATTAGACTATTAGGTGTGTGTGTGTGTGTGTGTGTGTGTGTGTGTGTGTGTGTGTGTGTGTGTGTGTGCTTGTGTTTTCATGTGACATTTAATAGGTGAATGACCTCAATAACCTGTCTGTGTGCACATGGAAATACTCTCAGGCGAATAGGTCCAATTATGCCGTTGTTATGAAGATACATGTGTGTGTATTTGTGTGTGTGTGTGTGTGTGTGTTTATGTGTGTGTGTGTGTGTGTGTGTGTGTGTGTGTGTGTGTGTGTGTGTGTATGTGTGTGTGTGTGTGTGTGTGTGTGTGTGTGTGTGTGTGTGTGTGTGTGTGTTTATGTGTGTGTGTCTGTTTACATTACATCCAACAGATGAATGACTTTAATTATCTGGCTCATACATAACATTACACAGGCAAATAATCTCAATCATCCTCGCCTGTGTTTGTGTGTACAGTATGTGTGTGTGTGTGTGTGTGTATGTGTGTGTGTGTGTGTGTGCATAAACAGCACATGTATATTTATGTGTGTACTTGACATTAAAAGGCTCACGAAAGCCATTCCTTCCCCATGAATCCTGTTTGTTTGCGTATGTGTGACAATCCAGTGAGTTAGGAGACTAAATAAGTCATGCTTGTTTGGACAATGCGCTGTGGTGGAGCTCATTGTCCACTACTGACAGGAGTCTGTTCAGGGTCCTTTTCCTCAACTGCTAATGCTAGCGACTCCAACTTGGTGCCAACCACATAGACAGCAGATTTATAGCCTGATAAACCAGCCTAAATGAGAGATTTGATGTAATTTAGTCTGGCCCCGATGAATGGATACAACGGGAGATTGTTGATGAGCACAACCCGTTGTCTTTCAAACCATGTCTGTGCCTATAAGCCAACGCACTGTCGTCGCTCCCTCAAAACCCCGCCTGCTTTTATTCAAAACACATCTCTGCGTTATGATTGGTTTTAAACCCCGCCCGCTTTGATTCAAAACACATCTCTGCGTTATGATTGGTTTTGACAGATTCCACCAATCTTACCAATCCTCCCGAATCAAGGATAACACTTTATTTGAAGGTACCATCATAAAACTAACATGACACTGTCATTAACTATGACATGACGTTGTTAAGAATCTGTCATAAACTTTATAAGCCTGTCATGACTTCTGACACACCCTAACCCTAACCCTAAACCTAACCCTAACCTTGACAAATACCAGGTGACACATGACAGAAGTCATGACAGTTGTATAAATTTTATGACAGATTAATGACAACGTCATGTCATAGTTAATGACAGTGTCATGTTAGTCTTATGACGGTACCTTCAAATAAAGTGTAACCCAGAAGGTCTTAGTGTTTCAGCCATTTCAGCACACTGTAGAGAACACTAGCCATGACAGACTGGTATAGCAAGACTCTCAGACAAAACACTCAGGCTCCGCAGGAAAGAGAGTCTTCTCTGTCCCTTCTCGTGTACAGTATTAGCAGACCAGTCCAGACATGGCATGGGTTAGCCCATAGGCAAGATGTGCATTTATGTGTGTGTGTGTGTGTGTGTGTGTGTGTGTGTGTGTGTGTGTCTGTGTGTGTGTGTGTGTGCATGCGTGTGTGAGCATCTATGGATCTGTGCATCTATGTGTGTGTGTGTGTGTGTGTGTGTGTGTATTTACTGGCTGACGACTTTGATTTGTCCAGTCGGTACTGAGGGGAGTGTTGTCTGTCCTCCTGCCTGCAGGCTGTTCTGTAAGCCAAGGTCAGCCCTGAGACGTCCAACAACTTCTCCTCCCTCTCTCTGCATCTCTGTCTTCATCCTGTTTCTCTCTCCCTCTTTCTCTCTCCATCCCGCTTTCCTCTCCTCTGCTCCTCTAACTGCTCTCTCTCTCCTTCTTCAACTCTATTGCGTCTTTTTATCCATTTCTGTCTTTCTTTCTGCCTCCATCCTTTCTTTCCTCAGTCCCCTCTCTCCCAGTCTTGCCTTTCTGTATCCTTCTCTCTTTCCTCATCTCTCTCTCCTTCCTCTCTACCCCCCCCCCCTCTCTCTCTCTCTCTCCCTCCTCTCTCTCTCTCTCTCTCTCTCTCTCTCTCTCTCCTCGTCTGCCCCAGTGGCTGTTTCTGTGGCATAACAAGAGGCCATTAAATAGCCTGCAGTTCTGTGGTGAGACATTTAGCACCTTTTTGTTTGGATTGGAGGTACAACAGAGGAGAAGCAGGGCCCTAGCGAGGGGTAAACATACCCAAATAGTGCACACAAGTCACACAAGTACAAAAGAGCCTTCAATCTTACCTCCCAGGCTGCATGCATAAGTAGTGCACTATGCCAAGATCCATAAATATTGTAAATAGAACAGTAGTATGCCAGGTTCCATGCATATAAGTAGGAGAGCCTGCTTACATGCATAAGTACTGCAGTATGTCAAATTACATGCATAAGTCCTACAGTAGTATGTCTAGTTACATGCATAAGTACTAGAAAAGCGCTCAGAGAGTGCAGACCTCCGCCAAGGCAATGTGGTCACAAACACAATATACATTCCAGATCATGTTCTGGATCACCGATCGTCACCACAATTTAATCAGTTCTTGCTTGTCCCAATATACACATTGTCCGAAAATTTCATCCAAATCCGTGCAGTACTTTTCGAGTTATCCTGCTGACAAACAGACAAACAAACCAATGCGACCGAAAACATAACATCCTTGGCGGAGGTAAGTACAGTAGTATGTCAGGTTACATGCAGAAGTAGTACACAGTATGTTAAGTTACATAGAGTACATAAGTAGTACATAGTATGTCAAATGACATGCATGTAGTACAGTAGCACAGTATGTCAGGTTCCATGCATAAGTAGCAGAGTAGTGTGTCACGTTCCATGCATAGAGTGTCTTCAGTGACTGCATCTGTAATACATTTGGACCCTAATTCCCAAGAGGACACAGATTCAAGACTGAACAGAGGTCAGTTTTTATTTGCTTCCTGTCACTCTTCACTGACTTTTCTAAGTAAATGTTAAATGCCAAAGTGGGAAATGAAAAAAAAACATCAAGGACTTGGTTACTGACTGTGTGAAAATATAAACTGCTGTGTAATGCAACACATTGTGTAGTTTTCTGATTGCAGACCATTTTCCATTTGAAGAATTCAGATGCAAAACCTTCAAGGTCCATTTGCGATGATTTCACAGAAATATATTTCAATGAGTTTTATTAATTATCTGTCCAATTCCAGTTGGATTGGATTTGCTTGGTTTGTTTTTACTTGATAAGATTGAAGTTTGATAGAGATTCTACTTGAAAATTATAAAAACAACTTAATGTTTGCTTCTGAAAGGGATTTTGCATCTGAACTCTTACAGTAATGTGAGGTAATGTGAATCATTACTCATCTGTCTAACCGGAGATACTGAGGGAGCACATGACTGCTAAAAAACTTTTGGAGCAAAAAACAAAACAGCAATGTTGACAAATACGACGATGATGTTAATGTCAATGTTAATGAGGATGACAGCTGTTGATGATGATGATGATGATGATGATGATGATTACGACAATGATATTTATGTCAATTTATGACAACGGGGATTCTGACACTGCCAAGTCATTGTCCACAGCCCAGTGTGTGTGCTGTCCTATGAGCGACAGATTTGAGGCGCTGGTGGCAAGTTTTGACAGAGATGGAGACAGACGTGGGGAGACGTAGCCTGTGACCAAACCCTGACTCATCATGCCACCCCACTCCT